>JANRMT010062808.1:7463614-7484384 GCA_026402145.1 Polypterus bichir lapradei
ATCTTACCTAATATCTAAGAGAATACAAAGGGATTATGCTGTATAACGCTGCGGGGAATATTTATAAACAGTGCGGGAGAGTTTATAAGGGCTTAAAATATATAAAAATAACCATACAAACATATGGTTTCTACTTCGTGGATTTTCACCTATCGCGGGGGGGTCTGGAACGCAACCCCCGCGATGGAGGAGGGATTACTGTACTTTGAGTGATCATTCAGATGATCAGTGTATGATACATCTGATTTTAATTAAAAAAACAAAACCAGATTAATAACTAAACATGAAAAGTGTTTTAAGCTTATTCAACTGAAACTCATTTTCTCTGAAGGACAGTTCCAAGATAACACCCTTGTGACATGCATTCTAGTAATAAATTATAAAATCATCATTATTATTTTTGCTTGTGTAGCTTGCCTGCTGCCGCAACCACAACTTAAAAGTGGACTGCACAGAATATTAAGTGAAATGCAGATTAGTATATATGATTCCTCCAAGTGAGCCACTTTTTTTTTTTTTTTTGTCTTTCAACCAGGATCAAACCTATAACACTCATGTTTCCCTTTACCTTTTAAGATGGTCAACAGCATTGTGAAAGGCACATACTGTATTAAGTAAAGTGGAGATGAGAGTTCTAATCTTAATGCAAACTTAGGCATTTTAAATGTTTCACATATTGCAGCTTTTACTAATCACATTTGTTTAGCCCTGTTGCTACTTGGCAGCTTAATGATTAATAAAGCTCTGCCCCCACATCAACTATTTTCTTGGTAAAGGAATCTACAAACTTATCACTATTGCCCTTAGGTTCAGATAGGTCTATAAAATTCTAAAGTACAGTAGTTGTTTATTTCAGTTCATAAACTGCTGGCATCTTAACTTTGGAACTGATCTTAACAATAATTTAATAGGTATTCTTTTTAGATTACTAGGGGGCCTCGCCCCTGCTCACTTCGCTCGCCAACCCCTGTGTTTGGTTAATCGGATATACAGTGCATCCGGAAAGTTTTTACAGCGCATCACTTTTTCCACATTTTGTTATGTTGCAGCCTTATTCCAAAATGGATTAAATTCATTTTTTTCCTCAGAATTCTACACACAACACCCCATAATGACAACGTGAAAAAAGTTAATTGAGGTTTTTGCAAATTTATTAAAAAAAAAAAAAAAAAAAAAAAGAGAAATCACATGTACATAAGTATTCACAGCCTTTGCCATGAAGCTCAAAATTAAGCTCAGGTGCATCCTGTTTCCCTTAATCATCCTTGAGATGTTTCTGCAGCTTAATTGGAGTCCACCTGTGGTAAATTCAGTTGATTGGACATGATTTGGAAAGGCACACACGTCTCTATAAGGTCCCACAGTTGACAGTTCATGTCAGAGCACAAACCAAGCATGAAGTCAAAGGAATTGTCTGTAGACCTCCGAAACAGGATTGTCTCGAAGCACAAATCTGGGGAAGGTTACAGAAAAATTTCTGCTGCTTTGAAGGTCCCAATGAGCACAATGGCCTCCATCATCCGTAACTGGAAAAAGTTCGAAACCACCAGGACTCTTCCTAAAGCTGGCCGGCCATCTAAACTAAATGATCGGGGGAGAAGGGCCTTAGTCAGGGTGGGGACCAAGAACCCGATGGTCACTCTGTCAGAGCGCCAGAGGTCCTCTGTGGAGAGAGGAGAACCATCCAGAAGGACAACCATTTCTGCAGCAATCCACCAATCAGGCCTGTATGGTAGAGTGGCCAGACAGAAGCCACTCCTTAGTAAAAGGCACATGGCAGCCCATCTGGAGTTTGCCAAAAGGCACCTGAAGGACTCTCAGACCATGAGAAACAAAATTCTGTGGTCTGATGAGACAAAGATTGGCACCGCTCATCACCAGGCCAATACCATCCCTACAGTGAAGCATGGTGGTGGCAGCATCATGCTGTGGGGATGTTTTTCAGCGGCAGGAACTGGGAGGCTAGTCAGGATAAAGGGAAAGATGACTGCAGCAATGTACAGAGACATCCTGGATGAAAACCTGCTTCAGAGCGCTCTTGACCTCAGACTGGGGCGACGGTTCATCTTTCAGCAGGACAACGACCCTAAGCACACAGCCAAGATATCAAAGGAGTGGCTTCAGGACAACTCTGTAAATGTCCTTGAGTGGCCCAGTCAGAGCCCAGACTTGAATCCAATTGAACATCTCTGGAGAGATCTTAAAATGGCTGTGCACCGACACTTCCCATCCAACCTGATGGAGCTTGAGAGGTGCTGCAAAAAGGAATGGGCGAAACTGGGCAAGGATAGGTGTGCCAAGCTTGTGGCATCATATTCAGAAAGACTTGAGGCTGTAATTGCTGCCAAAGGTACATCGACAAAGTATTGAGCAAAGGCTGTGAATACTTATGTACGTGTGATTTCTCAGTTTTTTTATTTTTAATAAATTTGCAAAAACCTCAAGTACATTTTTTTCACATTGTCATTATGGGGTGTTGTGTGTAAGAAGGAAGAAAATGAATTTAATGCATTTTGGAATAAGGCTGTAACATAACAAAATGTGGAAAAAGTGATGCACTGTGAGTACTTACCGGATGTACTGTACAATTTACATTTTTTTTTTCTTTGGAATTGTTTCAATTTCATTATTTGCACTTTTACTTTAAAGCTTCATTAAAAACAATATTTTTTGGAGACACATTGTGACAATGCAACGTATAACTACCTGTGAGTGAATAGTGTTAGTTTCTTTAATAAATAAGCTGACTTTTTCTAATGTTTGTCCCTGTGATTTATTGATTGTCATAGCAAAAGCTATTCTCAAAGTAAACTGTAAACATTTTAATACGAATGGCATATCACGATCTCCTTTGGTGTGTAATGTTATTCATGGAATATATACATTGCCTTTCTTTTTGCCTGATAAAATTTGCATCGCTTCTCCGTGATCATCAATATACACCTGACCAAACTGTGTATTCTTTGAAATTCAACTTGTCGTTGCTTTAACTGTTGCGGGACCACAGATTCTCATAGCGTATGGTCTATTATTCTATTATTGTGTAAATCCACGTTTTGTGCATAAGAATGATGCAAATGCGAAAAGACTCTACTCTTTGCCTTTTATTTCTGACCTCGATTTGTCCTGCTCTTTTTTCAATTACACCTGGTTCTGATGGTTAATCACCTTTTGTTTTGCGGTAATGCAATCTTTTCTATCTTTTTTTTTTTGATACTGTAGCGACTGACATGATAAAGTATCTCAAAAGTTTTACTTGGAACAATTGCTGACTTCGTAATCCCAAACACAACTTTCTAGCACACTCTCCAATCCCTCATCCCCCGCGTCTCGCCCCCCCCTCCCCATACCGCATCAATCAATACCCCGCTATCAGTCTTCAGTGCTGTACTCCGCCCTCCCTCAATTGGATCGAACAGTCACTTAAAACCAAAAAGGCCTCAACCTAGCTGAGACGCTACAATACTTTAGAATTTTACTGGTTTCATACTCTGTCTGCCTTTTTTTCTCTCCAACGCCTTTGGGTGTCTATTCTCCGTATTGTCCTTATATGCTTTATACAGGTCCTTCTCAAAAAATTAGCATATTGTGATAAAGTTCATTATTTTCTGTAATGTACTGATAAACATTAGACTTTCATATATTTTAGATTCATTACACACAACTGAAGTAGTTCAAGCCTTTTATTGTTTTAATATTGATGATTTTGGCATACAGCTCATGAAAACCCAAAATTCCTATCTCAAAAAATTAGCATATTTCATCCGACCAATAAAAGAAAAGTGTTTGTAATACAAAAAAAGTCAACCTTCAAATAATTATGTTCAGTTATGCACTCAATACTTGGTCAGGAATCCTTTTGCAGAAATGACTGCTTCAATGCGGCGTGGCATGGAGGCAATCAGCCTGTGGCACTGCTGAGGTGTTATGGAGGCCCAGGATGCTTCGATAGCGGCCTTAAGCTCATCCAGAGTGTTGGGTCTTGTGTCTCTCAACTTTCTCTTCACAATATCCCACAGATTCTCTATGGGGTTCAGGTCAGGAGAGTTGGCAGGCCAATTGAGCACAGTAATACCATGGTCAGTAAACCATTTACCAGTGGTTTTGGCACTGTGAGCAGGTGCCAGGTCGTGCTGAAAAATGAACTCTTCATCACCATAAAGCTTTTCAGCAGATGGAAGCATGAAGTGCTCCAAAATCTCCTGATAGCTAGCTGCATTGACCCTGCCCTTGATAAAACACAGTGGACCAACACCAGCAGCTGACATGGCACCCCAGACCATCACTGACTGTGGGTACTTGACACTGGACTTCAGGCATTTTGGCATTTCCCTCTCCCCAGTCTTCCTCCAGACTCTGGCACCTTGATTTCAGAATGACAAGCACAGGATGTGTGTGCACTACGTGCTTTTACACGACTGACAGTTTCTTGATGCATGTGCTCTTGTATGATATCTGTTGTAAGTAGGTCGTGTCTTGTAAGAATCTCATGTTCCACGTCCCCGTGAGACGGCCTTGAGACAATCTCTTGGCACCAAGCCTCATGCTTACGGTCCCCGCAAGGCGCTCCGTGGCAAGTGTCTTTTGTCTCGCGGGTCTTTTAAATGTCTTCCGAGAACTTCCGAGAAAATCACGTATCGTCGCCTTTGCTTTTGCATTCCATGATTTCTTTCTATAATAGAGAGATGTAAATATATGTACCTTCCTAATTTTTATCTTCTTTTGAAACCATTACAAGTTTTTTACATTACATTGTATTTATACAGTGCAATCCAGTTCAGTTTTCTACACTGTGATGTACTGGGCTGATAATATTGCTTTTAAGAGAGGCCTACTGAATCAAGTTAGTTTAAAAGAGTAGGCTCAATTATGGAACTCACTCTGGACCCCCTGAAGGTAGTAGCAAAGGAGACAATTAAAAGAAAACTGAGGGCCATTATGAACAATGCTGCACATTCTCTCGCTGACACACTAACAATGACTACTTTAAGCCAGCGAATTATTCAGCAGAAGTGTGTCAAGGAATGCCACTGGCGCTCCTTTATACCAATTGCAATATGCCTGCATGATGCTTCACTGTGAAATTATTATACAGGTAATTTCTTCCTTTTTAGCTATTCTGGTGTCTTCCTTTTTAGCTATTCTGGTGTATCAGTCTATCTATCGATCTATATATATGCATATATCTGAGTGTGTGTGCATGTATGTATATATAATAAAATGTTACACAGTGTGTGTATGTATGTGTGTATGTATGTATTCACTAAAAGAGCTTCTGTAAAAGCCAAATTTCCTGCTTGGGACAAATACAGATCTCTTGAACTCTCTACATATCTCACTGTCTCTAAGGTTATCGTCATTTATCATTAGTATTAGTCTTGTTTTTTTATGTAGATCAACTTAATGATTACTGAGTGGATCTGAACACCCTTCACATCTTTGTCTTTTTTGTGTATTTCCTGTTAATCAACTTCAGAAATGATTGGAAATGAGTGTGGTAATTCATATTTGTTATAATTCTTAAATTAATTTAATGGCAGTTGGTTTGACATCCCACTTCCTTATCATTTCTGTGGACTCATATGCATAAAATTATATTTTAAGCAGTGAATTTTAACTTTTGCATTTAACACTGTCTCATAGGTTTGCAATAGCATGATAAGCGTGAAGTGCTCATATTTCATGTACTGTTACTAAAGTAGAATAGTACAACTCTCCAGATGTTACAGGTTACTCTTGAAAACTCATCGTAAAGGCTCTGCAGTTATGCTGAACCTAACAACTATCAGCTAGCAGTGTTTTTGTGTTAGTTTCTAATTTTTAACACAGTGTTATTTAATATTTGATCATTTAGCTTATGAAGTGCAGAGAAGCTAACAGGGACAGGCCCCATTTTATCATATTGGACACTGGCATTATCATTATGCACTGTAGCCTTTGGCAGTACCCAGAGGAAAGTAGCTGTAAGCACCTAAGGTAATTTTGCCTAGGTTCTTTTCACACTAGTGTTGGATCGGTTTTAAAATTTTGACTTTGGCATTGATACAAGCTCTCAGACCTCAGTACTGGCACCAAAATGGTTCCGAAGCAAATAATGGATAAGTTCAAAGTCCCCCGTTTTACACCAGCATCCCTGATGTGCCGCACTGCACAAGACACCGCCTTCTCCCTTAAAGCAGTGAAAACCCAATTGCTTCAAACCAATAAGGGGGAGTGGGGGTCCAACGCAAGGTTCCAGTCACATCAAAGTATGTGCTTTCATTTTGTAAAATCTATGAAACAGATGTTTTTCCACACCTGTAACAGCAAGTGATGGGGGAATGGTGAGGGGTGGGTTATTGAGAGGAAAGCTGATGATTACTTCCAATACCAAAAGTCCCAAAATGCTGGTACTATATTATTTTAAAATTTGTTTTTTTTCACAACTCTGTTCCACACAAAATGCACTTTGTCTCATTGTATAAGATAGGTAGAAAAAGGGCAGTAGCATAAAGTATGTTGATTGTGCTTCCTCTTTGATTGCATCTATTTTTGCACATGAAAAGTCTACAGTTTGCTTAGCCGCACTTAAGAATGAGTGTGTTAATAAACCCGATTGCTTACAGAAACCAGTTTCTAAAATGCCATGTAAACCCTTATTTAGGTTAGAAAAACTGGGGTATTGATCTCTGAGAAACCAGGTTAACACATGTAAATTTCTCTGAGAGTAACCCAGTTATGTGGCCATGTAAACCGTTAAACAGGGTACAGTTAAAGATTTTGCAGTCTGGGCAGGTAAAGGAGAGAGAGGTCAGGAGCATGTGCTGATAGCGTGTTGCCGCACCCACCACATGGCAAACCACCTGGATTGGGGCCCGAGTGCAGCGGGTGACACCTCAGCACAACACTGGAACAGTGTGAGGTTTTTTTTATGGTGGCTGGAGTACCAATCCTGCCTCTTTCCTGTAAGTTGAAGGACCTGCTTGAAGGGCTGGATGCAGATTAATGTCATACCCAGGATGAACCAATTACAGGTTAAGGGCCTTGCTCAAGTGCCCAACGAAGTAGAGTTGTTTCAGGCGTTTACGGGATTCAAGCTGGCAACCAGCGCATATCCCTAGGTAAATGCACTCAAAATGGTGGAACAAAACTGTAATGATGCTCTGCCCTACACCACAGAGCATCTAGTATTGGTTAGGGAGGTTGTGGTTTTTCACTTGCCACAAGCCTGTCCAGTTCATTGATGATAATACTGTCTCTATTAAAATCCTCCTCCATTTCGCTGCCATAAACCATTATCACAAAGTATTGAATTCAGTGAAAAGTGCCTTTTGGAAAAACATTTTTTTAATACATTTTATTTGTTTTATGGCATAAGTATTTTTTGTTATGCTCAAAATATTATTGTTTTTTTTTCCAGAAATATGCAAAGTAAAGGTGATCCATCCATTTTCACAAAAAATTACAAAATTATTTTTTTCAACATCTTTTTCAAAGCTTTACAGTATAATTTAGTAGCAGTGTTCCTTCACACAAGGTATTATGGTAGTTGAGCAAGTGCAGGTCTTTTTGCTGTGAACTTCCTGTAAACAGAGAGCAGTAAAGCAGACTTTACCAGGGAGAGAGGAAGAAGACTGGAATATTAGTTTTTACGTTAAAGAAAGTGTAATAAACTGAGAAAAAGGAGCCAGAGGAGCTGTCCTGTGCAAGTAGACAAATGGCAGGAACTGCTTCTTTAATTCAGACTTTTTATTTTGTCTTTTAATTAAGATGAAAACTGCTTGTCTGAGTTTGGATGGAAAGCAAGCTTGTTTAAAGTACAGCAGCTTGCATTTTCAATTAGAAAAAGAATAGATAAAGAAGAATTTGAAATTGCTGCCTAGTAAACTTGTTAAGCATGTTAGTCTTGTATCTTCTTGATAAACATTTTATGAACATCTTATGAATTTGCAGCTTTTTTAAAGGTTTGTACTGTGTTTATTATTTGCTTGTTTGTGCCATACAGTATAAGTTTTGGTAAGAAACAAGTACTGCATAATTAAAATGATAAAACATGTATATTCAATTTGATTCCAGTTCACAATGCCCCAATTCAATTTATTGATTTTTATCTTAACTGAATTAGCATGCACTGATATATTTGAAGGGTGTCTTCATAGTGACTTCATAACATATGCCTAAGCATGGAATAACATTTACAAAGAAATACTTGATTAATAATAACAGGCTTCCTTTTAAGCTAGACCCAGAAACTGCTTCTCATCTGCTCTCCAAGTCATCTGGAACACTTCCAGTCTGTGCAGAAACCAGGGCAGTCCTTTCCCTGCAGCGCCCTCTGGTGGTCACCAAAGACCCAGACTGGATTGTGTTTCTGGACTCCATTTCCCATGCAACCCTGCAAGTGTCCTTATTGGGTTTAGCCCTGAGAAACACTGCCTCCTGCCATGTAGGGGAATGACCTGCTCCTGATAAGCCTATTCTTCCAGTCCTTCCATTAGGGCCTCCTGGACAGGTGTGAAACCTTTCTCTTATCCCGGCCAGGATGGCTGTCCTTCCTTCTGGGCACTACAAAGGTCAGGGTGGACTGCTGTTTATCAATTACTATACCACTTGAAAAATACTACTGAAGTTAAAAAAAAAAAAATTAGCAAAGGGCTGCTTCAGAATGCATCTACTTAACGAAAAAAGCTAATTGTTATTGCTAAATTGAAATAAAATTCAGTGTCACAATGTTTTGGCTACACATACACACACTCTGTCTCTCTCTCACACACACACACACCCCAACCCAACAGTATTGCCCACAGCTTTTAAGGACATTGGTAGCAAGTAACATACTGAAAATTGTGGATAAATGTTTTTCCTCTTTGCATATTAGAGAGATTCAAAACAGCTGTACAAATAATTATAACTGAAATCTCTCCTAAATAGTTATTTTTTTCTCTATGGGTACATACATTGGTCAAGCTATTTTGCCATCCTTATTCCGCAAAAACAAAGACTGCTCCATGGAATAAATTAGCGCTGCAGTCAGTCTCTTAATATTGCCAGTTGCTAGATGATGTATGGCTACCAGCCCTTTCACAGATATACTTTGCAGGACACTGTTGTATAGTAATCCCAGGCATACCATGGTAATCCCTAATAAACCTGCTACATGATGGGGAAGTAAAAAAAGGAAATCCTTTGGTACTTCTGTGAGATGGACTTGACATGACAGACCTGCCATAACTCTGCCTAGGGCATTTACTAATCTACTAAAGGTCATATGATTGTTCTTAAAAAGCAGTTTTGCTATCAGTATATGCCTTCCAAAGCTGACATCTGCAGATAACACCTAAAAGAATGATAAGCCTCTTTATTCCAGTTACTCTATAGGCAGTCTTTTACTTTGAGATATAAGCCCCTTAAAAGCCCAAGGCTTTTTTAGCTCCTGATTAAACCACAATGTCCATCTATGACAAATATTAGAAATGAAAATTGTATTGTAGCTTAAAAGGAATAAAGGGTTTACTTTATTTACTATTATGCATGAAAAAGAAAAAACAAGTGTACCAACACTCCTCCCATCTCAACCATCCAAGTCCTGCCAGACCATCATCCATGGCAGAATTTTCTTTCAACTCAGTTCTGAAATTAAAATAAAAGTATGACAGACTGTATTTTACAGCATGATTAGACTGGAACTGTAGATGTCTGTCATATAATGGTCAACAGACTTGACATATGCAGAAAGCTTAGTTCAACTTGAAGCTTATTTATATTTAATTTGGGGATAAAAACTGATCATTCTGCAATAGTGTCTGAACCATGTCTCCAACATTCAACTAAATAAGGGCATTTTTTTATTTTTTTTTTATTTTATTGATTTTATTGAAATCACACAACATTCCATACAAATAGATCAATTTTACAATAATAGGATTGAAAACAAATCATCCCCCACCCCTGAATAAGGACATTTTTTAGCCTTTTAAAAACAAAACTGTTATTTCTGACATTTAGTGCTTTGTTGAATGTAACACTACTTTAATTTTACATGTTGGAAGCAGGTACAGGATTAATAATGAACATAAGTGAAAATAAACTGTTCTAAATGCTGTATCCCAACTAAGTCCCAAACCATGCTGAAGCATGTATTGAAATCAATGATTGTTAAGTTCAATCCCAGGTGACCTCGGATGCTGCAGGTTTTTGTTCCAACCAGTTTAACAGTCAGTAAGTTTACCAATTGTCTAATTAGCTGGCTGTTTTTTCTTCGCTTATTTTGCATTTAGAAATGTGCATAGTGTGAAAGTGACATTTATAAGAAATAGCTGTAGTTTTACCATAGATTATCTTTTGTGATTTTTCCTTTGTTTGTATTGTATACTAATAATGGCAATTAATGACTAGTGGAGTAGATGCCAGGGCAAATAATACAGAATGCTGAAAGGCTGCAGCCTCATTAGCTTCAGACTAATTTGTGTCTTCATTAGTAAAGACCAGCTTACTTAACAAGAACACCTGGGAAAGCAAAAAGGAAATCAAGTGGATATTTAAACTTTATATTCAAACTGCAATATCTTTGGGCCATGAAAAGTTTTGGTGTGTATCATAGGGCTGCAGTGTCAATTCAAAGAAATACAGCAGAACCCCAGCTAACACTAATGAATCTCGTGTTAATTCAATTTTGCATGAAATGGTGAAGGGTCATAAATAGAACAAAAATGAAAACTGAAAAGAGAAAGATGTATTTTTTTTCTTATAAAGGAGAAGAAGGGCCTCTTCTACTGTTGAATACAGTGCTGTTGGAAAGTAGGAGATACACATCTTCCATGCTCTCTCTCTCGCACGCTGCACAATCCACTGTAGCAGAAAGAGCAAGACACGTACTTTGTATTCTTAAGCTTTTCTTATGCCTTTTCCACAGCAGTATAAGAAGAACTGAGATGCACTCCTCCATGTGTTTTTCTCAGTTTACTCAACCTGGTGTGCACAGCCAGAAGAAACAGAAATAAGAAGGGACTCACTCTCTTACTTACACACACACCTTTGGGCACAGTTACATGGCCTCAAACCCTCACTCTGTTTCAGACACCCTAGAGTTCAATGGCAAGTGATAATAAGGCATACACTTCCCATCCCATTATCTCACTCTCACCACTGTGTATTGTGCAAGAGAATGAGTGAGGTAGAGGCCTTCCATGGTCTTGCTCCATCTCATCAAATGGTACGCCAGAAGGACCCTGA
This sequence comes from Polypterus bichir lapradei, assembly GCA_026402145.1. Classification (NCBI taxonomy): domain Eukaryota; kingdom Metazoa; phylum Chordata; class Cladistia; order Polypteriformes; family Polypteridae; genus Polypterus; species Polypterus bichir. The sequence goes on from JANRMT010062808.1 coordinate 7,474,826, forward strand.
CATGCCTTTCTTATGTATCATTAGTAGATTGTCTCTGGCTAAATGATTTTTGTTGAAGACGGCTATGTTTTCATTCTGATTCTAAAGAATGACAAAGTGCAAACTCGAGTCCTTAAGGACAATGTAAGTTCTTGTTCAGGGACATTTCGTAACGTGCACCTTTTTTATACTATGCATTGAGCCTAGGAATAATCCCTCACACAAAATAAGGATGTACTGCAGTGGCTTCTATGAATGTTAATAATGTAAATGCTATTAAGTTTTTAAGTAAACATGTTAGGTTTACAGGATGTATTCACTCAAAACTGACTGGCATCAAGAGGACATTTGATAACTTGGTTAAAAACAAAGCACAAAAGTCATTAACTTCAAGGTAGTGTGGGGGTAGCCTTAAAAGGCAGTGACAATCATTCTGACAAGTATCACCAGGAAATACAGTATCTCATTTTCTGAAACCATTTTTCCTGGTAAGGGTCGATCTGCCAGAAAGCCAAGCTGGTCAGCTCAGACTTTACTGTCCCCAGCTACATATTCCAGCTCTTATTAGGGAATTCTTGGGCATTTCCAAGCGAGCTGAGATATGATCCCTCTAACATGTCCTGGGTTTCCTGCAGGGTTTCTGTCCAGTAGAACATGACTCGAACAGCTCTAGAGGGAACCATCTTTGATCCTTACAACATATCCAAACCACTTCAACCGGCTCCCCTCAAACCAGATGACTCGGTGACTCTTCTCTTAAGGCCTTCCTGAATTGCTGAACTTGTCACCCTCTCATGGGAGTGTCAGCCTAGTTACCCTACAAAGAAACCTCATTTCTGCTGCTTGAATCCACATTTAATTTTTTTCAGTCATTACCCACAACTCATGACCATAAGTGAGGGAAGCGATGTAGATCAACCAGTAAACCAAGAATTTTTGTCTTTAGACTTACCTTCCTCAAATTAAAAAAAAAAAAAAAAAAAAAAATAGTTCACCATGGGATAGATTTACTGGAACTCAAACCTGGAGCCAGGCCTGTGGGTGCCTTTTCCCAGCATACACCTGGTGGTCAGGTAATCCATACAACCCAGCCTGGCTCAGCCTGAAACTGTGATGTGGAGTCTTCTTTTTGGATTACCAGCTATTAGATGAAGGGTAAGGGTCAGGTGTGATACCAGTTTAGTATCGGGCATAGGTGGTAGAGACCTAGACAGAGTAGACACCCAGAAATAATGGAGTACAATATGGGCTGAATACAACTAGAGAAATTAGTACTGTGTGCTACTCTATTACATTAAAAAGTATTGTTTTTATGAACAATAACACTCCATCACAGCTGAAAATGTGAAGACATACACTAGCAAGTGAATGCTTATCAAAAGCCTAACAGACAGCCATGAGCTGATTGAAGCTATTGTTAAAACGCATTGGCTGACAAGTTTCTATAAAAATATGTTTATCAAGGACATGAAATGTTCATGTTCTTCTTGCTCTTTAGGAGGAAAAAAAAAAAGAAGAAAAAAACTGACGTTCAATGGCCAAAGCAGAAAGGGAGGTTCCCTGCTACTCCAACTTATCTCTTCCAAAAAGTTGATTACCACGGACCACCAATATTAAAATGATGGGCGTTTCTGTATTCATAGCCACTTATTCTCTCCTGATACTGCAGCGGCTGCATTTTACATCTTATGTGATAGCTATGAACACATAACTCAGATAAGGAAGGAGGAGAAGCCATCCATTCATTCCTTTTCTATACCCACTATCTTTTTCAGTCAAGAAAGAGTAAAAACATTTTCATAATTTAAACCAAATATTACCTCCTCCACATGCAAGATGTAACAGAAAGATAACATAATGCTCATTTCATATTCCAGAACTTTACTTTGATGTTTCAATACAAAAGAAAGGCTAATGAGAATATACTCAAATTACAACAAGCTCTCCAGTGACAGTGAACCACAGACACAATATGGTGTTTCACAGTCTTTTGTACTTGTTAAATGCTAATTTACAATTTTTTTCACTCCCACATACACTGATGCTTAACTTCTTTAACTTCTGTATGGCAAAATGGAAGAGAGTAGGATGCCACTTAAAGAAGCACGATATTCTTCCATACACATACTAAATCCACTCACTCCAATATCGTATTCCCTAGAGGTATCACATACTTGAAGGTAAACTATGCAATTTTTATCTTTTAAAAATACCTACAGTATATTATGTATACTAGACTCTATCCATCTCAATTAAAGAGGTAATTATTACATTCATGAATGTTGTCGGAGCCTTCCCTAGTAATTACCATATTGTTGTAAAAGAATTCAAAATTACTGCACATAATATTGATTTTAAAATGCTTAAACCCAAGTCCCATTAAAATGCTAGCTGCTGTTTCTGATTTCTTCCAGAGTCTACATAACCTGGCTCCTGAACTATAAAGTTTCCTCTTACAAGTTGTCGGAAGGCAACAAAATGCTCACTCCTCACCGTGCTACCACAACATGTAAATCACTTTTTTTACATTAAGTAAGCCGGCTTCCTAATGTGCTGAACTGCTTTAAAAATGAGGTGTGAAAATTTCTCACAGTTGACAAATTTTTTACCAGTGTCTCGTTTTTATCATTGTACCACACAACACTTCCCCCATTTTTTAACTGCCAAAGAATCTTGAAGCACATTTCTTATATTTCTCACATTGAACTGGCCCTAGCTGCCCTTCTTACTGCTCTTGACCCCTTACATCAGTTCTCCTTCTAAAAGCCTGTATAGGAAAAGTGGCTTTTGACATTAGCATAATACATAAAATTACCCTGTGCCCCTTCCTAAAACATAAAATCAATTCCTCTCTGAAAAATGTCATTGTTCTGTAAGGTGCTGGTTTTCACCCTGCCACATGCCAATACTTCACTGGCTTATTAATTTAAATTAGGGTCATCAAAAGAATAAACAAATGATGAATATTCTTCTAATTTGGAGAAAAATAAATGTACCACTAAAACACTATGTGCTTTCAACTAAAGCTAATGAAAGTTAATTTAAAAGAAATACACTATTACTGAATTAATTTTAGAACAGACTGCACCATTATCCTAATCACAAGGATTAAACTCAGTATAAATAAAAGTAAAACAGCAAGTTTTTGCAAACGCCGCCCTATTCCAAAGTAGTGTTGTAATATAACAATTGAGTGTGAAGCTACAGTACCAAGAAAAAGTAGGTAAACCCTTTGGAAGCTTCATCTAAGTCATAAGTATTGGCAAACAAAAATATGCTTAAGCTAATAACAAAAACAATTATCTTCAATATCTTTATTGAATACTCCCATCAAACATTCACAGTGTACTGTGGAAAAAGTAAGTGAACCCTTGGATTTAATAACTGGTTGAACCTCCTGTGGCAGAAGTAACCTACACGAATTGCTTCTGGTAGCTTCGGATTAGACCTGCACAGTGTTCAGGAGTAATTCTGGATCATTTTTCCTTAAAGAATTGCTTCAGTTCAGTTATATTCTTGGGATGTTGGGAGTGAACAGCTCTCATGAAGTGGTTCCACAGCATCTCTGTTTGGTAAAGGTGTGAGCTCTAACTGAACCACTTCAAAAGATTTATTTTCTTCCTCTGAATTTTCTAGTAATAGGTTTACTTTGATGTTTAGGATTATTGTCGAGCTGCATCATCAATTTCTACTGTGCTTCAGCTGGCAAACCTTCTCCAGAATAATTGCCAGAGTGGCTACCTTTATAAACTTGGGAATTAATTTTCCCCTCATTGAATGTCAGTTGTCCATGCCCTGAGGATTCAAGGAAACATCAAATTATGATAACCCCTTCACTGTACTTTACCACTAGGATAATGTTTTCATGTTGGTATACAATGCCATTTTCATACTATACATACTATTTTATGTGTTCCTCAGCAATGCAGCCTTAGTTTCATTAGTCCACAAAACATTTTCCCAATAGAATTGCGGTGTGTCAATATGATTTTTGGCAAACTTCAGGCATTAAGTGATCTTTTTTGAGAGTAGCGGCTTCCTGCCTGTTCAGTTTTTTGAGTAGGGTGCACTCATGGACAGATATATTAACCTGTTCCAATGATTGGTTCAAGCCGATGAATATTTAAACAATTCTTGATTGTAGATCTTCAGAAACGTCTTTTTTGCAAGACAAACTTCACATCAGTAGATGCTTCTTGCAACTCAAGACATTTTACACTGTGAAGTAGAAGTGGATGGTATGGCCAAAAACTGATATCAAGATATAATTAAAAATGATCACAGTTACAGTACATATCATGGTATAATCTATGTGCTTATATTTTTTAGACTAAATCCAGTTTTGGTGCTTGTGTTGGCCCAATTTCATATGTTAACAGTTGATAGTTCTGCTGTAATGTTTCTTTTCATAAGGACCATTTTAATCAACTGAAGTAATTCCAGGATATCTGTACTGAACAAAATAATAACATAAGAACAACTGAACAAGAAATGTGTACTGCAAATACAATACAGAAAACAATGAATATTCTTCTGAATTCCTCTGGTTTCCCACTTAAAATTAAAAAAACAAGCCTAACTATACTTTGATATTGCCATTCAAAACTTCTGTGTGAACACAAAGAAAAATAATATCCAAGGATGGGGCCATGTACCATAAAATATTGGATGAGAACCTCCTTCCCTCTGCCAGAACACTGAGGATGGGTCTTCCAACATGACAATGACCCAAAACATACCGCCAAAGCCTTGTGCAAGTCTACAGTCTTGTCCCTGACCTCCTTTGACAGCTCTTTGGTCTTGCCCATGGTGCTGGAGAGGGTGGAATGGAAGAAAATTGATTCTGTGAACAGGTTTGCTTTATACACATAATGAATGAGCTGAGATCAGGAGTATCTGTAATTGATTGATCGATTGATTGTAATCTGTGTGCCCATGCCAATCTGTGGGAGCCAGAATTCTGGCTGGGTTGTAGGGGAACAATTACTTATTTCACTCAATGACGTGCAAATCAATTTATAACTTTTATGTAATTTGTTTTTTCTGGATTTTTGGTTGATGTTCTTTCTCTCTCTCCATTAAAACGAAACTTCCAAAAAATTTAGAGACTGTTAATTAACTTTGTAAGTGAGCAAACTTACAAATTCAGCACTTGATTAAATAATTAATTCCCCCACTGTATGTCTAATGTTCGACATCATTGATGATTAATATGTCTTGGGATTTACTTCCTTTCTATGGCTCGCATCACTGCTTAAAAAGCTGCTCATCCCCCACTGGTTCATCTGGCTGCTTAGTTGATTCCTGTCCAGCTTAGATGACATTACTGAAGCACTCAGACCTCACCCCTCATTTCTGTCATTGGCTTCGATACGGTCTCTGGGGAGGTTCATTGAGGTTTTAAGAAATAATTCTGTAATGAATTGTCCCACTCACCATTGGGTCTGAATTTTGCATCTTCTATTACTTGTATTTTCATTGAAGATTTCAAAATACAAAAAAAAACAATACTATTTCAGTAATTGTTGCTTCTCTGTGGGGATAAGCATGTTGTAGCATTAAGTGTTTGTACGTACTCACTTTTCTAGTTTTGTACACCTACTCTATCATTTTGAACTCCTCCTCCTTCTTAGGCCGGTGTTCTTGTGTTTTTTTTTTTTTTTTTTTTTTTATGGTTTCTTTATATTTAAACCCACCTTTGCTATTTTTAGATTGTTTGTTATACTTCAAGGCCAGCTTGGTGGGAGTATCAGCGTGGTTTCCAGCTGCACAAATTTTGCTTTGAGGTCACTTGTACTGGAGTTAAGTTTTATATACTGTACTAAGTTACATGTAAGCTGAATCAGCTTTCTGGTGTACTGCTTTCATTCACAATTAGCAAATTTGGCACCTTGTAATATAAGTAAAGGCATTATTGACCATGTTTGAATTAATTAGCAACAAAAGGCTTTCAAAAGATGTATGTTCATGCCATAGGAGTGTTTCTGGCAGAAGGAAAGTCAAGAATTTGTAGGTTATTTTTATCTTAAGAATATTTTTAAATGTTAGGTTTGTGCTGTGTCATGTCAATATGCTGTAGATGATCCTTCAAATTTCTTTGCATTTGTGGCACAGCATTTGCAGAGTGCTGTTCTTCAAAGTTTTCCTGTTTTCTAACTTGCGTAATCAGTTATTTGGCACTGTAAATTCCTTGATACCTGGCTCACAGCTAAGTGATTGTACTGTTGGTGCTGGAAAAAGTTAAATGGGAAAAAATAAAACACAGAAATTGCTTATTGTCTGTTGAGTAGGGTCTAGAGCAAATTCAAATTATGAAATACAGTAAACGGTTGATGGCAGATGAAGTCATCAGATATCCACCTACAGTATTTGCTATTAGTATAAGGGATTTGCAACTCTTCATTGACTCTGTGCTCAGAGCCCAGTTTTGGTTTAAGAGAAAAATCTTTGAACATTATTGCTGTCTGGAAGAATGGACATTATCAGAATATAAATATGCCTACTGCCATCTTAATTAATCTTAGGCCTGTTCATCCCTAGCGTGGACATCATACAGCAGAAAATGTAATGACTGCTAGGCTATACCATTGTCAATGCTGTAATCATTAGATTTTAATCAGTAGAAGCATTTCTTTGCCCATATGATGTATGTAGGAGAACACACTAATAATGAATAATACAATTTATAGTAGCACAGGGGAAAAAAAAGGATTGTGCTCACAGGTGAGTGAGACACGTTTGTTAGAAGGTTCCTAATGATAGTTTATGTGTGCATTGGCACACTAGTGCTATGAAGTGGCGTGCTGGTGTTTTCCATCTAGTTATGAAGATCAGAAGTGGAGGGAAGATGAAATTTTAAAGGATGAGTTGATGGCAGAGTCAGTTCAGGGTAGTAGGCCATTGTTCAGGTTTCTAACTTTTGCATTGAGTAGGAAATGAACAGAAATGCCAGCTGTTATTATTAGTCACTGCCCAATTCCAGTATTCATTTAATTCTAGCCCCGGTAAACACACCAGAATGGTCACATTCATGAAAAGTGAATCAAGTTCAGGAGCTCTGTTTTCTTGCAGGATGTACTTAATCCTGTGTTTTAAAACCTTGACATTTATAATCTCAACTGTTAAAATACAAATGTGTCACAATTTAAAAAATACTTTTCATCTCACCTTTGCCCACTTCTGTTTTATGCAGCATAAGCTAAATACCCTTAGAAACTATTTTTATAAAATTAAATTAGAATTGTTTTGCAATTTTAGTGTATGCCACTCTGTGTGTGCTGTATGCAATATAAGACCCAAGTTGAAAGTTTTAAAGTTTACGGCATTTGGAAGACCTGTCAACTGGGATTCAATTCTAATGTGAGTTTACAAAGTTCTTACTCGTGTGGGCTAACTACAAGGACTTCGGTTTTCATCCACAAACCAGGATTGATCTGATTGATTTGTACCTGTATATGGACTGGATGGGACTGTGCCCTATTGTGATATTCAATCCAGCCCAAAAATAAATTAACTTGGAAAAGAGGCAGTCTATATAAAAAATAAAATTGTATCCTTCTTTCTTTCTTTTTTTTTTTTTTTTTTTTTTATGCAGAACAGCAAAGTTCTACTAAAGTCATCCGAGCAGGAAAGCCGAAAACAAAGAAGTCAAATAAGGTAGGTGCCAAACAAATTCCTTCATATTTTATATTCAGGCCATGAGGTAGTACCTCTAAAACTTGTGCTTACTGCCAGGTAATCAGATAGTTCAGAACAGTTTTAAGAATCAGAGGTGATTCACAGGAGAACAGACTTATCTCAAATTACGACACGAACAGATGTCTTACAGGGTGGCACATTAGAGATTCTGTATTCACTGATGATACATGAGTCTTCAGAGCAGTTATATGAGGGTTTTTGTTTAGCCCTGTTTCCAAGTAGCCAATAAAGTAATAGAGAAAGAAAAGGTGGGGATGCAGCTATATTTTAATTATACTGTACTGACTTGTGTCACTTTCAAAATTTGAAGTAGCTTAGTTTGCAGTTTTCAGTTAGCATAACTCTGGGTTGGTGTCCTAACTATATACATCTTTTATCTTGTCAAGTGTATATGTACAGTGTTTTGGAACACTAAGTATTAAAACTTTGAAACTAAAATAAACTATGTATTGCTTACTCTTATTAATTGTGACAACTTGCATTTTTTATAGGCCATTTTTTAGTAGCTCTGAATTTCAGTATATTTATTTTAAGGTTTATATTATTGTGTAAACTTTGTTTTAATGCTGCCTAGCTTTCATTTTTTATTGGTTATTTTTATTTTCACTCTAGCAATGGCATCTATACTAACTGGTACATAGCATAAATCAAGACTGTCTCTTTACCACAAACAAATTGTGTGTTGTTTTATTAGTTACCCATGAGACTCTAACTTGAGCATTTGTGCTGTCAAAATTATATTGCTAGAAAAATATGAACAGATGCACTGTTAAGCAAGAAAGTGCGTGGGGGAATGTGATTTGTCTCTGTAATAAGAGAAAAAGGCAAACAAGTGGGCAGTTGCCCAGTTCCTGCTAAAAGTTTTGCTTTATTAAATATCTGTTTATTGTCCCTTTGGCAGATATTTATGCCTATAGGACACTTGCTCCATTTGTAGCATATGTTGTAAAAGAAAAATATTTATTATGATGTATGTTTTTAAAGTGGTTTACTTCATGCTTGGGTCATTACAGTGTTTGTATAGCTACAAGCATCTTGCACATTTTTGCTATAGTGATATATCCCATCCTCATGTGAATCCACCTGTGTTGATGCATCATCTGACACTGCTTGCTGTTATCTGGAATGCTGTTCTGGCAACTGCCTTAAAGCAGGTGTTATAGTAAATATAATGATCAGTTTGGTTAGCCCAGCATTTTTACACATGACCTTAATTAAGCCTGATAAAATGGTAATTTTGTTATTATTTCAAGGGTATAGTTTCTCATTTGTTTAATTTGTTTCAGTTACTTGTATATGTTTGTTACTACACAAAAATTGTGAAAAGATGCCCCAAATATGTGAGCATCACAAAACAACTGAGCTTGAATGTCTGTTATGTAGCTTTACATTTCTTTCATTGAAAAAATGCATTCTGTTGGCCAAAGTAGTACTTTGTAAATTCAGAGTGCCTGTATGTGCACTGCAGTAGATTAAATAAAAATAGTCAACAACATGAGTCTTGTTTGAAATCCAACCAGAATTTTATCCAGCTAGGTACATTGTTGGGAACTAACCAAAGCAACGCAGGAAAGCTATATAAGAGTCCAGCTAGGCTTCTTCACTTTTGTTTAGTGGGGAACCAAAGAAATTGATAAGAGTAGCAGTTTGAATATTTATTTATTATTAGTCTGGTTTAATTTTTTACCATATAGTTGGGGTAAACGCTAACATTATACAAAGTTATAGTCTGTTATACCTGCATTTTTATCACACTTTAATATTGTTTTTTATCAGTATGCTGCTGCTGTAGTATATGAATTGCCCCTTGGCATTAATAAAGTATCTATCTATCTATCTATCTATCTATCTATCTATCTATCTATCTATCTATCTATCTATC
>JANRMT010062808.1:7486137-7518135 GCA_026402145.1 Polypterus bichir lapradei
GAATCATCTTTACCTGCTTTAGAGCAAATGCAAGTGACAATGAGTGCACTGGAGAGGCAACAGCAAGACAACCCCCAAAAAGGAAATGGTTTTGCAGGAGATGGCCACAGACAATTGCTCTCTCTTTATCCTTCCTGACTGATTCTTCACTAATTTTGCATTTTGCTAGTGTCCTTGTCATTACTGGTAACATTAGGTGGTAGCTGCTTCTGATTTAGTATGCATATATAGTCCAGGTCCTCCAGGATGGCACCTCCATATGTGCAGTTGAAAGACGGTTTGCTGTGTCTCACAGCACAGTTTCAAAGGCATGGAGGAGATACCAGGAGAGAGGCCCGTAAATGAGGAAAGCTTGACTGTGCCGTAAAAGGGCATCAACCCAGCAGCAACACTGGCATCTGCTCCTTTGTATGAGGAGGAACAGGAAGAGCATTGCCAGAGCCCTACAAAATTACCTCCGGCTGTCTACTGGTGTGCATGTTTCTGACGAAACTTTCAGAAACAGACTCCATAAGTATGGCATGAGGGCCTGACATCCTGTAGTGGGACCTGTGCTCACAGCCCATCACAGTGCAGCTCGATTGGCATTCGCCAGAGAATACCACAATCGGCAGCTCTGCCATTGGCTTCCCTTTATCTTCACAGATAAGAGCAGGTTCACACTGAGCATGTGTGAAAGACGTTAGAGTCTGGAGACTGCATGGTGAATGTTATGCAGCCTGCAACATCATCCAGCATGACCTGTTTGGCTGTGGGTCATTCATGGTATGGGGGGGCATATCCTTGATGGATCACACTGACCTCTACTTGATAGGCAATGGTACACTGACTTCTGTTAGGTACTAGGATGAAATTCTCAGAGCCATTGTCAGACCTTATGCTGATGTAGGACATTGCTCAACCTAATGTGGCATCTGACACCACTAAGTAGCAGCAGAGACTGTCGAGGAGCTCGCTGATGCCTTGATCCAGGTCTGTGAAGAGATCCCATAAGACACCACCTGCCATCTCATTAGGAGCATGCCCAGATGTTGTCAGGAGTGCATACAGGCACGTGGGAGCAATGCACTCTACTGAGTCACTTTATTAATTGCTGTGGTGAAATTCACGCAAGTTGGATCAAACTGTGATTTCAGTTTTTGATGGTGATTTTCAGTGTGATGTTGAATCCAGCCCTCACTGTGTGGATGATTTTGGTTCCACTGACTGTTGTTACATTATTTTGTTCTCAACGAATTACACAATATTACTCAGTTAAAATTATCCACTTGAATATTTCATTCATCGAGATGCAATGTGATTTAATTGTTCTCTTCATTTTTTTTCAGCAGCGTACATAAACACACACACACCCTCACTATAGTCTGAACACACACCATGATGCCTAAAAAGAAAGAAAATAAACAAAGAATTGACTTGGTAATTACCGTACTTGCTTGTGATTAGGGTTTTGATGATAAATAAATTTTTTAAAAAAATTGTATTCACCTGTATTGAGAAACGGGGGTAGGTTTGTAGGAGGCTTTACCTAATATAGCTAATAGAATCAAAACTGTCTTTATAAGAGCAGAACAGGAATAAGGGAAAATAATTAAAGGGTGAAGGAATATGACAAACACTATGTTTGAGGCAAAATGGCAGTTATCACATAATTATCAGAGTAATTGTTTAGGCATTAGAAATGAGCAGTTCCCATAAGTGTATGCGACTATCACTTTAAATTTCTGGTTATGTCTGAATGCCTTTTAAATCTTGAGCATTTTTTAAGAATCGCTGGAAAATTGTTGTTTTTTTAAATACCCAGCTAGACCATTCAAAGATTAAAAATATTGACAATAGCCATATCTGTCTTTTTTATTCTTCTTGTTGTGGTACATGTTTTACAGACTTCCTTAAAACACCTATGCATGAACCTATGCATGTGCTTAACAGTGGGTGAATGGCTAATTCTCCAAATATCTAAGTAACAAAATTGGTCTTGGGCTGGAACAAGTTTTGTCTGAAGGCTTAGTCAAGCAGATGCAAAACTTTGAATTAGACAATAGTACAAATAAACTGCACTTCAATAAACTGTATTTTTATTACAAGTAAACTCAATGTAGAATATATAATGTTTTGTTTCAGAATCTGCATATTTGATTATATAAAGTCATTATGTTAATGGCTTTATTTGGTTGTGTATTATGAAATATTGTACTGATGGTAAATCAAACTTGCCTAGTAAGGGGTGGAGAGGTATTTATATTTTATATTACTAAGAGTACAGTGTCACCATAGGCCATAGTGTTTATTTGTAAATTGCTGCTTAGTTACATACGTCATTGCCTTGTCCCCATAAGGAAAAACGCACTTGAGGCAACCAGTTTCTTTCAGAATCTGGTTGGGCTATAGGAGTGGCATACCAAACATTGTTTAACCCTTTCAACACCAAGAGGTGGTCATTATGATTTTGCCCATAAACTAACTTACAGTGCTAGGCTATTTCAAACTGTCTGACAAGGTAAAATAATATATGGTGTTCATATTAAATGTGATTTGCACCATGTGCCATTTTCTTTGGATTAAGTAACATTGCTATCACTGCAGTTAAAAAGGCCCATACTGCTTATTTTGGTGGCTATTTATAAATAAATAAAAATGTGTGTGTATGTTATGCAGTATATGCCAAATAATACAAACTACCAACCACAAGCATTGCCTGGTAGGTAACCACCTACCTAATCAGATTGCGACTCAGACCTAAGAATGTAAGTAATACTCCAATCTTCGGGCAGTCAAATAAGTTATCCAGCCGCTGTGGTGCAATGATAGAGACTTTGCCTTATGCACTGATGTACAAAGTTCGATCCCAATAAAGGCGAAACACATGTTGTGCATTCTGTGTATCATTTGGCAGATACTGTATAACATATCTATGATCTGCTTCTTATATATATGTGTGTGTGTGTGTATGTATATATACAGGCAGTCCCCGGGTTACGTACGAGATAGGGACTATAGGTTTGTACTTAAGTTGAATTTGTATGTAAGTCGGAACAGGTACATTATTTTAATAAATACTATTGTTAAGTGCTCTGCCAATGAATGATAGAGTTTCACCCCTCTCTGACCTTTTTATTATTTCTACTTTATTTTCAATGGTGATGGTTTTTCTCTTTTTTTAGTGTATCACCAGCACTTGCATCAGATTTGTGTTTCAGAGACATTCTTGAAAGGTGAAGACAAAAGATTAAGATGAGCTGTTCTGCACAGCGCTATACAGTACACGCTATCACAGCAGGAAGGCACCCGTCAACACGTCTGATTTATTGACAAGAGACAACTTCCTGCTATGTGCATAACAGTACAAGCAGGTTTGCTATTGAAAATGACTGGGGGCGGCGACGGGGAGGGTGGGGGTTCATCACAGTCACCTCCATTACAGTGCCTGCAGTGTCTGCCCACCAAGAACAAACACGGTGTGGCCAAATGCGGGTAGTGAATTGCCCAACCCCAATTCAACAAGCAGCCATCCGAGGCACACTAAAATGCTACCTCCGGTGCCCCGTTCACCCTCAATGACCTTCGTTTCAGCATTACCAGCCGTCTGTACTGGGCGGGCAGTGAAACGTCCCCCTCTTCTCCATCCAGCCTGTGTCCAGTCAGGAGCAGCAGCTGCGGAGGTGTAGTGGGCAGGCAGTGAACCATTGTCCTACACACGAGCGATAGCTGTGGCGCCGGTGACTATGGACCATGGGTCACCATTTGCCGCCAGGAGCTGCCCGAGGGACACTACACTGCTCGAGCAGCGAAATCGCCCCCCTCCAGCCACCGCTTGCAGCATCCCCAGGCCAAAGACGAGCAGCAGTTACTGAGGCACATGTGTCGCAGCTGCGGCCTCGTTCGTAAGTCGTAGGTTGGATGACCGAAACCTGGGGACTACCTATGTATGTATTGTATGTGTGTGTGTGTGTGTGTGTATATATATATATATATATATATATATATATATATATATATATATACACTCACCTAAAGGATTATTAGGAACACCATACTAATACGGTGTTTGACCCCCTTTCGCCTTCAGAACTGCCTTAATTCTACGTGGCATTGATTCAACAAGGTGCTGAAAGCATTCTTTAGAAATGTTGGCCCATATTTGATAGGATAGCATCTTGCAGTTGATGGAGATTTGTGGGATGCACATCCAGGGTACGAAGCTCCCGTTCCACCACATCCCAAAGATGCTCTATTGGGTTGAGATCTGGTGACTGTGGGGGCCATTTTAGTACAGTGAACTCATTGTCATGTTCAAGAAACCAATTTGAAATGATTCGAGCTTTGTGACATGGTGCATTATCCTGCTGGAAGTAGCCATCAGAGGATGGGTACATGGTGGTCATGAAGGGATGGACATGGTCAGAAACAATGCTCAGGTAGCCCTTGGCATTTAAACGATGCCCAATTGGCACTAAGGGGCCTAAAGTGTGCCAAGAAAACATCCCCCACACCATTACACCACCACCACCAGCCTGCACAGTGGTAACAAGGCATGATGGATCCATGTTCTCATTCTGTTTACGCCAAATTCTGACTCTACCATTTGAATTTCTTAACAGAAATCGAGACTCATCAGACCAGGCAACATTTTTTCAGTCTTCAACTGTCCAATTTTGGTGAGCTCGTGCAAATTGTAGCCTCTTTTTCCTATTTGTAGTGGAGATGAGTGGTACCCGGTGGTGTCTTCTGCTGTTGTAGCCCATCCGCCTCAAGGTTGTGCGTGTTGTGGCTTCACAAATGCTTTGCTGCATACCTCGGTTGTAACGAGTGGTTATTTCAGTCAAAGTTGCTCTTCTATCAGCTTGAATCAGTTGGCCCATTCTCCTCTGACCTCTAGCATCAACAAGGCATTTTTGCCCACAGGACTGCCGCATACTGGATGTTTGTCCCTTTTCACACCATTCTTTGTAAACCCTAGAAATGGTTGTGCGTGAAAATCCCAGTAACTGAGCAGATTGTGAAATACTCAGACCGGCCCGTCTGGCACCAACAACCATGCCACGCTCAAAATTGCTCAAATCACCTTTCTTTCCCATTCTGACATTCAGTTTGAAGTTCAGGAGATTGTCATGACCAGGATCACACCCCTAAATGCATTGAAGCAACTGCCATGTGATTGGTTGATTAGATAATTGCAATAATGAGAAATTGAACAGGTGTTCCTAATAATCCTTTAGGTGAGTGTATATATATATATATATGTATATGTATATGTACAATCATGGCCGAAATTATCGGCAACCCTGGAATTTTCCCAGAAAATGCACCATTTCTCCCAGAAAATAGTTGCAATTGCAAATGTTTTGGTATACACATCTTTATTTCCATTATTTGCATTGGAACCACACAAAAAAACAGAGAAAAAAAGCCAACTCTGACATCATGTCACACAGAACTCCAAAAATGGGCCGGACAAAATTATTGACACCTTTTCAAAATTGTGGGTAAATTGTTTTATTTCAAGCATATGATGCTCGTTTGAACTCACCTGTGGCAAGAAACAGGTGCTGGCAATATAGCAATCGCACCTGAAGCCAGTTAAAATGGAGAAAAAAGTTGAGTCAACCTTTCTGTTGTGTGTCTGAGTGTGCCACACTAAGCATGGAGAACAGAAAGATGAGCAGAAAATTGTCTGAGGACTTGAGAACAAAAATTGTAGAAAAATATCAACAATCTCAAGGCTACAAGTCCATCTCCAGAGATCTTCATGTTCCTTTGTCCACTGTGCACAACATAATCAAGAAGTTTATAACACATGGCACTGTAGCTAATCTCCCTGGACGTGGACGGAAGAGAAAAATTGATAAAAGACTGCAACGAAGGATAGTCCGAATGGTGGATAAACAGCCCCAATCAACTTCAAAACATATTCAAGCTGTTCTGTAGACTCAACAGTGTCAGCTCAAACTATCCGTCGACATCTGAACGAAATGAAACGCTATGGCAGGAGAGCCAGGAGGACCCCACTGCTGACACAGAAACACAAAAAACCTGACTGGAGTTTGCCAAAATGTACTTGAGGAAGCCAAAATCCTTCTGGGTGAATGTCTTGTGAACAGATGAGACCAAGGTAGAGCTTTTTGATAAAGCTCATCATTCTACTGTTTACAGAAAACGGAATGAGGCCTACGAAGAAAAGAACACAGTACCTACAGTCAAACATAGTGGAGGTTCTAAGATGTTTTGGGGATGTTTTGCTGCCTCTAGCACTGGATGCCTTGACTGTGTGCAAGGCATCATGAAATCTTAAGACTAGCAAAAGATATTGGGGTGCAATGTAGGGCCCAGTGTCAGAAAGCAGGGTCTGCATCAGAGGCCATGGGTGTTCCAGCAGGACAATGACCCCCAAGCATACCTCTAAAAGCACCCAGAAATGGTTGAAAACAAAGCGCTGGAGAGTTCTGTAGTGGCCAGCAATGAGTCCAGATCTAAATCCGATTGAACACTTACGGAGAGATCTCAAAATTGCTGTTGGGAGAAGGCGCCCTTCAAATCTGAGAGACCTTGAGCAGTTTGCAAAAGAAGAGTGGTTGGAAATTCCAGTTGAGAGGTATAACAAGCTTGTTGATGGTTATAGGAAGCGCTTGATTTCAGTTATTTTTTCCAAAGGGCGTACAGCCAAATATTAAGTTGAGGGTGCCAATAATTTTGTCCAGCCCAGTTTGAGTTTTGTGTGAAATTATGTCAGATTTGGATTTTTTCTCTGTTTTTTTGTGTTGTTCCAATGCACATAAAGAAAATAAACATTTGTATACCAAAACATTTGTAATTGCAACAATTTTCTGGGAGAAATAGTGCATTTTCTGGGAAAATTCCAGGAGTGCCGATAATTTCGGCCATAACTGTATGTATGTATCTAATATATATTAGTGCTGGGCGGTATACCGGTTCATACCGAAAACCATTTTTTATTTTTGTTACGATATGGATTTTTCTTATACCGCAAAACTGGTTTAAATTGCCTAAACGACGTTCGGAACGTGGTGCAGCGGGAAACTGTTCAAGTGGGGACCTGTTTCACTGCTACACTGCTTATCACAGAGCCGTTGCGCGAGGGCTCTTTTTCACTGCTACACCACTAAATAGGCAGTGGTAGTGTAGGTATTGCACAGTGAAAATGGACAGAGAACATTCCGAAACTGAAGCTATAGCTGACGGTAAAGTTGAACATGATGGCACAGAAGAACTTTTGCCGAAAAAAAGGAGTCGTGGAGATACTGTGGTTTTAAAAGGTCCGATGTGGAACATTATGTTCAAATGTGTAAATACTGTTTCTATACTACTGGATAATACTGCAAGCCAAGTTGTACTTGTTTTATTTGTTTTCAATACAGTGTAATATACCTGGGTACTGTGTAATAGTATGACGACATGTTGACTTTATTCTCGACATTTCCACTTTAGCCTCGACGCTTATGACGAGAATAAAGTGGACATGTTGACTTTACTCTCGACATTTCTACTTTATTCTCGCCGTTTATGTCAAGATTAAAGTCGACATGTTGACTTTATTCTCGTAATTTGTCATTAAAGTAGAACATCGTAAACTACTTCATCGTAAAATGAATATTTAATTTACTAGATTTTCTGAAAACCATGTCATAAGTTATATAGCACAATAAATGCTTTGTGTCAAGTGTTCCCCGAGCCTTGTTAAATCGGTACGTGCTTCTTAAACTGACTTCCTCTTGTACTGAGGAGGCGCCGGCAGCGATCGCTGCACAGAATACATTCACTTCATGATATTCCTGCTCTCAGAAAATTTAGAATGCTAAGTTAAATACTTGATATAATTTTCATGATGAAATGCATTAAAGCATGTATTAATCATGTGGGGGCACGGCGTTTTGGAGGTTGCACTGCTGCCTCGCAGCAAGGGTGTCCCGGGTGTACCCTGCCTTGAATTTGCATGTTTTTCTGGTGGGTTTACTCTGTGTGCTTCAGTTTCCTTTCAAAGTCCTGTTGGATGTGGAGTTTTGTTATGCTATATTGACCCTGCTAGTGTAAGTTTTGCTCGTATTCACCCTGCGATGTGCTGGCGAATCGTTCAGGATTTGCTCCTGCCTCGCACACAATGCTTGCTGGGGTGGGTGCAACCCTGAATGGATGGCATAATTAAACATGTACAGTGCATCCGGAAAGTATTCACAGCGCATCACTTTTTCCACGTTTTGTTATGTTGCAGCCTTATTCCAAAATGAATTAAATTAATTTTTTCCTCAGAATTCTACACACAACACCCCATAATGACAACGTGAAAAAAGTTTACTTGAGATTTTTGCAAATTTATTAAAAATAAAAAAATTGAGAAAGCACATGTACATAAGTATTCACGGCCTTTGCCATGAAGCTCAAAATTGAGCTCAGGTGCATCCTGTTTCCCCTGATCATCCCTGAGATGTTTCTGCAGCTTAATTGGAGTCCACCTGTGGTAAATTCAGTTTATTGGACATGATTTGAAAAGGCACACACCTGTCTATATAAGGTCCCACAGCTGACAGTTCATGTTGGAGCACAAACCAAGCGTGAAGTCAAAGGAATTGTCTGTAGACCTCCGAGACAGGATTGTCTCGAGGCACAAATCTGGGGAAGGTTACAGAAAAATTTCTGCTGCTTTGAAGGTCCCAATGAGCACAGTGGCCTCCATCATCCGTAAGTGGAAGAAGTTCAAAACCACCAGGACTCTTCCTGGAGCTGGCCAGCCATCTAAACAGAGTGATCGGGGGAGAAGGGCCTTAGTCAGGGTGGTGGCCAAGAACCCAATGGTCACTCTGTCAAAGCTTCAGAGGTCCTCTATGGAGAGAGGAGAACCTTCCAGAAGGACAACCATCTCTGCAGCAATCCACCAATCAGGCCTGTATAGTAGAGTGGCCAGACAGAAGCCACTCCTTAGTAAAAGGCACATGGCAGCCCGTCTGGAGTTTGCCAAAAGGCACCTGAAGGACTCTCAGACCATGAGAAACAAAATTCTCTGGTCTGATGAGACAAAGATTGAACTCTTTGGTGTGAATGCCAGGCGTCACATTTGGAGGAAACCAGGCACCGCTCACCACCAGGCCAATACCATCCCTTCAGTGAAGCATGGTGGTGGCAGACTAGTCAGGATAAAGGGAAAGATGACTGCAGCAATGTACAGAGACATCCTGGATGAAAACCTGCTCCAGAGCACTGTTGACCTCAGACTGGGACAACGGTTCATCTTTCAGCAGGACAACGACCCTAAGCACACAGCCAAGATATCAAAGGAGTGGCTTCAGGACAACTTTGTGAATGTCCTTGAGTGGCCCAGCCAGAGCCCAGACTTGAATCCGATAAAACATCTCTGGAGAGATCTTAAAATGGCTGTGCACCGACGCTTCCCATCCAACCTGATGGAGCTTGAGAGGTGCTGCAAAGAGGAATGGGCGAAACTGGCCAAGGATAGGTGTGCCAAGCTTGTGGCATCATATTCAAAAAGACTTGAGGCTGTAATTGCTGCCAAAGATGCATCGACAAAGTATTGAGCAAAGGCTGTGAATACTTATGTACATGTGATTTCTCAGTTTTTTTATTTTTAATAAATTTGCAAAAACCTCAAGTAAACTTTTTTCACGTTGTCATTATGGGGGTGTTGTGTGTAGAATTCTGAGGAAAAAAAAGAATTTAATCTATTTTGGAATGAGGCTGTAACATAACAAAATGTGGAAAAAGTGATGCGCTGTGAATACTTTCTGGATGCACTGTATAACGAAGAACACTCCGTGGGCTAAGTTTATAACTAGTTTTAATTTCACAAAGATGTTTATCGTGTGGTGATTGGTTATGTGGAAAAAGAAAAAGGAAGGATAGGAACTGGGGTTTTGGTACGTCAGACAGACAGCACGCATGCAATTAAGAAAGCCCGCTCATAAGAACATCCATTGAATTCTGTGTTTGTGTCTCTGACCACTAGATCACAAACCCAACATTTACACAATATTTAAGTTAAACCTGTGCGATACCCATTCATACATCCAGTTTTTTGGAGCTTCGTCACACCTGCCATAAAGTTATCTATACTGAACATACAACTGGGGACCCCTTACTGCGAGGGAGCAGCACTACCGCCTCACTACCGTGCATGCTTAATACCTGCTTTAATGCATTTCATCTTGAAAATGATATCAAGTATTTATCTTAGCATTCTAAATTTTCAGAGAGCAGGAATATCATGAAGTGAATGGATTCTGTGCGGTGATCGCTGCCGGTGCTTCCTCTTAGTGAGGAGGAAGTCAGTTTAAGAAGCGTAGTGATTAAAAACTGGGTCGGGGAACACTTAACTCAAAGCATTTAATGTGCTGCATTAACTTATGACGGGGTTTGAGAAAATCTAATAAATTAAACGTTGATTTTAGGATGAAGTTTAGTTTACGACATTCTACTTTATTCTCATAGTTTATTTTATAATTAAAGTGGAAATGTCGACTTTAATCTCGACGTAAACAGCGAGAATAAAGTGGAAATGTCCGCTTTAATCTCGACATAAGCGTCAAAATTAAAGTGGAAATGTCAAGAATAAAGTCAACATGTCGACTTTATTCTTGACGTATAGTTTGTTTTTTTCTTCCCTGTATCCGTATTTTTTTTCTTCACCGTGGCCCTAAGTGGAAATGTCGACTTTAATCTCGACGTAAACAGCAAGAATAAAGTGGAAATGTCTGCTTTAATCTCAACATAAGCATCAAAATTAAAGTGGAAATGTCAAGAATAAAGTCAACATGTCGACTTTATTCTTAACATATAGTTTGTTTTTTTCTTCCCTGTGTCCGTATTTTTTTTCTTCACCATGGCCCTAATACAATTCCGTAGGGCTATACCACAAATAGCATTATAAATGCAAGTTGCAGTTTTATTATTTTTGTATATAGCTTAGCTTGAAGCAAGGTCCATATTAATGCAGTTTGCCTAAATGATGGTTCAGTTGGTAAAGATGTCATCACCAAGTTGCACTTGTTTTATTTTATTTTAATTTGGTGAATACTGTGTAATGCACCTGGGCTTGAAGTCTTGAAGTAATAGTGCAACTATCAGTAATAATACAATTATTTATTTTATTGTTATTATTTATTAGTTTAAATATTATGCAGTTTAATGATGGTAAAGTTTTTTAAAAAGTCACTTTAACGTGTCGGTGGACAGAGATTGTTAACATTAAAAGAAAGTGTAGTTGGTTTACAAAAATATTTACTATTTATTCCTTTTCTAAGACATGTTCAATGCAGTACAACTTTTGACAAGCACCTCTGGATATTTATTAAGTCTGCATGCCTCTTTGGATGGTTGAAAATATGTTGTCAAAATTATAGTTTTAAGTTTTTGCAAAATTTGTTCAAATAAAAGGTTCTATGTTTTGACTGCATCTGTCATGCAATGTGATTCCTTATCTTCATTAGTGCCACCCCCTTGAAAACTATCACTTTATTGGGGCCATACAAGCCTGCATTAATACTTGTGTGCACATTAAATTGTTTTTTTGTGCAATGTGCAATTCTCATGACAGTGGAATAGGTTATTCTTAGCCAGTCTACTACAGTAATTGCAGTGGAAAATGTGGTTAACATCCACTTATGCATGGGGAAAAAAATACCGTTGAATGGCGTGAAACTTGTATAATTTTGAAAAATACCGTGATATAAAATTTTGGTCATACCACCCAGCACTACTCCTACCACATGATAAAACAGCTCTGGATCCTGGTTGGCGAACCCCCCAACCCTGGCAGACACACCGTCCAGTCCCATCCTCCGGAAATGACCATCTATCCACCGCTGCCAGGTGTAATGTGGGTGTCCCCTTGGCCTGGACCAGTCACTCGGGTCCTCAATAATGGGAATCCTGCGAGCCAAATCAACCTTCTGGAATCACGCCACATGGCCGTATTGCCGTAACTGACACTCCCTCACAATACAGGTAATGTGCCTCATTCAGGGCTCCGTCAGCATCTGCTCATACAAGACAAAGACAAACCTGCGGTACTCGCGGATTCTCCAAAGAGACACAGTGCCAAAGGAGTCCAATCTTTATCTCTAGTCACTGGATAGCAACCATGTCTCGCAAATATATAGCAAACCAGGAAGCACCAGGACTCTAAAAACTTGGTCATTCTTCCTTTTGCATAGATATCGGGAGCGCCACACACCCCTTTCCAGTGACTTCATGACCTCCCCATGCTCTCCCAGTCAGTCTATGGACTTCATAGGAAGAGTCATCAGAGACATGAATGTCACTGTAGAGGTATAGTAAACCTTTCGACAAGGTTGATGCTTTCTCCACAGACAGGCAACCACTGATGGCTGTGCCTATGAGGTCATTAAAGGCCTGGATCTTGGTTTTTAATCTAAGCAAGCCCAGATACTAAGACTTTCGCTCAGTCTTTTGAGAGCCCTGATTAGATACTTAATTGCCTCTGCGAAGATCACAGCATCATCAGCAAAGTCGAGATCAGTGAATCTTTCTTCACCAACAGATGCCCCACCGCTGCTATAACCCAAGACCTTACCCAACACCCTGTCCATGCAAGCATTGAACAGAGTAGGAGCAAGAACACACCCTGATGAATCCCAGAATCAACTGGGAAAAACGCAGAGGTTCTGCCTCCACTCTGCACAGCACTCACAGTACCAGTGTATAGGCCGGCCATAATATCCAGCAACCTTGAAGGGATCCCAAAAAGTCTCAGAATGTCTCACAGGGCAGCTTGATCAACTGAGTCAAACACTTTATGATAATTGACAAAGGCTACAAAGAAACTCTGCTGATATTCGTGTTTGCACTCCATGAGAGCCCTCAGTGCCAGGATGCAGCCGATGATAGACTTCTTAGGAATAAAACCAGACTGTTCCAGTCAATGGTAGGTGAGCAAGTGATCACGGATCCTATTGATAACCCTAGCAAGGACCTTACCTGGAGCGATGTTATCCCCCTCTAGTTGCCGCAATCAAGGTGGTCATCCCTATCTGGAAAGGGAAGGGTGATAAGTCCCATTTTCCAATCAGCTGGGATGACAAAGATTGCTTGCAAGGAGGACAGACTTACCACCAGCCTGAAGAAGTTCACCGCAGAGGATCAGCTTTAAACAGTTGCTCAAAGTAGCCAGCCCAGCAGGTCTCTACTGCAGTGTCATCCATAAGGACCGTTCTATCAGCAGCCCTGACTGTGACTCTCCCGGTACAGATCAGAGTTGCCATCAAGCCGTGCACTGTGACTTCTTTTGCTGATATCCAGAGTACCCTGTGAGATGAAACACCTTCTTCTGGGAACACTGGTAACACCAACACAGCACAACCCTCAGCAGCCTTCAGAGTCTTGTCACTGAAGGTCTTCCACATCACATTAGGATTCATTAGTTTGTATTGTTGACAAAAATGCATTGCAATCTTTTAACTCAATCCTAATGCAAATCTGTACTTTAGATCTCCTGCCACTAACTTTCTTCTTGCTTCAGCGCCTCATTACTCAATTCTTGGCAAACGTTTGTACTGCTTCATTTTTTCTGAAGATTGTAACTCTTGGAGTTGTACTGTTTGAGTTTCTATGGTCTAGTTCTGATTGCTGGGTTTCTTTCTGAAAGGCCAGTTTTGTGCATGCCCTTTCCTTGCGTCATGTGGTCTGTTCAGCTGTATCACCTGAGGACTGGGGCAATATAATTCAGTTTTATTGGACACTTATTGAAACACATTTTAACAGCTATGAGCACCACTTAAAATGGAACAGTTACAATTTCCCATCTTTTGATAGTGAAAAGTATTCTTTTATTTTAAAGCTTTGAAAAAACTGAGTGAAATTATATAGCCATTTTCTTACACATTGTGAGAAAAAAGCAGATCTGTTGCATCACTGGTCTAATATCGTACTGGGGAAGAACCCAAAAACACAAGTATCTGCACAGTGGGCTGGCTATGCACAGCATTGTGAAAGTTCCCTTACTTTGCACAGTGTTTGGCAGGAAGCAAGGCACTGCTCCACAAAATTAATTTACATCAATAGAGTTACATGTTTGTAAATTATTTCAAAATTGAAGGAAAAAGCTACATAAATAATATTTTTTCCACACTATAAATAACATAAAGAGAAGTCTATGCATGCCAGACAACCCCACACCACCACCCCATCACCACCTTCATGTATGTACATAATACAAGCTGTAAAATAAAACCAATATAGTATTTGTAATATCAACTGAGACACCATGATTTGCTCTGCCTTTCGTACCTACAGACAAACTATAAAAATAAAACCTTTAAAGTGCACTTATTAAATGTCCTATAAAATAAAAAAAAATCCTGTACCAATTCAAAATATTACTTGTTTTCTAGACTGTTGTACAATGAAAAGCATTACTATTTACTCTATAGACACTAGTTTTGATTTCCACAGATGGGTCATTTTGTGTTTCTGACATGTTCTCGATATGTCCGCATGGGTATTGATTGTTTTTATTACAGTCAGACACTATCCAATCATGCACTCAAGATAGCGTCTTTACAGCTTGTTGGTGCATCGGCAGAAAATTTTTTGTGACTTTTTATTTCTTATTAATGTAGCTTACCATGCATTCATTCATGTCATGTCATGGCACAAAGGAACATCTTGCTTTTATCATGTTCAGAAGTGACTTTCTTTTTTTATCAACACTTTTAAAGCATTTTCACAATTTTTTTTTTTCTGCCAGAAGCAGAGACCTAGAAGTGCAGTGTACATTTGCGTGTCTGAAATTTTTTTTCCTTCTCACAAAAACAACTACCAATTGGTAAGCTATCCACCAATTTGTCAGTAGCATATTTTGAGTGAAAGTCATCCAGTTCTAATCTGTTGCTGATATAAACTGGTGCATCACTAATAACTATCCTTCCAGATCTCTTTGTTAGGCTCCAACTGCCTTCACATCCAGCCTGATCTCCCATCTGTTCTTTTTGAGAGCAATAATGTCAGTTACAAATCACTCCTGTGTGACCAAAGTTAAGCTTGATGAAAAGAGTCCTGCAGTCTAATAGAGGGAAAAGGGCCAGAAAAGTAATAATATGTTCACCAGCCATTTAAAAATTTTCATGCATTTTTTTGTAGACCTCTATCTAATAAAGTGGCCAATTGAAATGGCAGAGTGGTACTGTGGCACATCTGACTAATACACTGCACCCCTGCCTGCTCTAAGAGAAGTGTGGTCAATTCAGGAGGGAGTGTGGCTTGTGCTCAAGAAATGAACCTTTCTGAGGAGAACAGGCATGAAGAACTGGCTTAGAGTGTTAATTGTTGCATCTCTTAGTAGTCACTCATCTTGTTAAGTGCACTTTGATGGAGTGACTTTTAGTTACCATAAGCTTGACATTTGTATCTGCTCATGGGCAGCCTCGCACAACCACTTACTTTCAAACCAAGGAGTCCATTAAACAACGTGGAATAAACCTGTGAACAATTAGTAAATTTATTATGAAATAAACAAAATCTTATGGCAAGAAGAGGACCTGCTGAGCACACTATGAAGAATCAGAACAGACCACAGGAAAACATAAAAGATGAACAATGAATGATGTGGTAAAGTTGGTAAATAATTTGTAACTTAAAGCACATTTTATTTAGAATTTAGTGTGTTTTCATTTTTGATGATTTCAAATGTGACAGAGTTTTTAAAAACCTAAAAATGTAACCTAATTGCTGGTGTGAAACAGTATATCTGTTTGAATGAATGTTGTAAAGAAGTGCTTTATATTTGTTTTGATGCCTTATAAAAATCAAACACATCTTAGTTCTGTTATTCCATTGTTTTTCCTTGCAACATATATATATATGTATTCTCCAGTGGAAAGTTTGAGCTTTCTTGTAGGAACTGAACACAGTTATCAGTAATTATGTAGCCATGTATATATTAAAATGTTGCATGCCTAAATTATTTTTGCACCCCGGTTAAAACAGCAAAAGCAATTTATCAAGAGATATAAATATTAACATACCAAGGATCTCCTGTTGTTCATGGTCAGCTCTGACCAGACTTGAATCAAAAACATTTTAAAGAAAGATGTACTCCATGGGGTTTATGTGTTAAATGAACTACAAACTCACATCTGTCTCTTCACACAGTATGTTTCTACATACCTAAGGCAGGCATATGCATATATTTCTTCTTGGACACAGTACAATGTAATCCTTAGTCCCACAGACTAAAAAAAAATCAGTATAAGATAAACAAAGGACATTGAATATTACATTTTGGATCACATACAACAGACGAACGAGGATGTTATGTATGTTTCTATAGTTCTGAATGGTGACATGCAATCCAGTACACTTGCCCTTCTGTTAGAGATGCATTTCCTATAGATGAACTGTAGTATTAAAAGTTGTGGGGTCACAAGATGAAACAGCAGTATTATAGCAGTCAACACACCAACTACACAGAATACTTAGGTTGAAAGAATTCTAAGTATTTAAGTGTGAGCACTCTCTTTGGTTTAATGAAGTGTTTTTGTTGTGGTATGAGAAACAGCCTTGGTTGCAGAAGTGTCTTTAATGCTAGCTGTTGGAACCGACTTAACAATAAAAAAGTGATTACTGACTTCTCTATTATCTTTTAATTAGGTTGTAGCCTTTCATTCCTGGCTTCAGTAGAACACTGTTGTTCGTGTGGCTGTTACTGCAGTGCTGGTTTTATTTCAGGAAAATACATGAATTGTGACACCCACCCACTCCTAATCTTAATTAAATAAAAGGGACTTTTTAAAAGATTGTTTTATACCTCTTCATTACCCTGATAATTTATTTTGAAACCTTTATGTAAACCATGGCACTGAGTAATAATTTAAACAGGTGACACAGCATGAAAGGTAAAGAAAAGATGATCAGGTGACACCTAAATGCAAATTGCAGGTGTGTTTATCAGAGAGAAAGGCAAATAATGAGATTATTGTGAATTACAGGCGTGTTTAACAATGATATCACTTGTTTATAAAAAATAACTAAACAATGCATATTTATATCTGCTTAAATTGCAGGCAAGTGATTTCAGTGACATCACAAATTGGCCCACACCAGCTGAAATTGCAAACAAAGAGGTAAGTGGGGATCCTAATTAAGGATTGATTTTCTGGTATCCTTATTTAACAAATCAGCAATGTGGTGTTCATCATTTAGACTCTTTACTGCTATGGATTACGTCCTGGCATCCATTATATTCATTTTCACTTAAAAATGTTTACAAATTATAATTTGTTTAATTTTACAAATATATGCTGGTCAGATTTTTTGTATGATTTTTACTTAAATTGATTATCTTTATACCTTACAGAACAATGAATGTATTTGTTGCTAATGCCAGTGATAGTGTAACTGTCAAACATGCAGCAGAAATATAGTACAGTTTGAGGGGTGATCCATGCCAGAATTAAGATTTGCAATGTAGATATTGTCATGGACCGGCCAGGACGCCAATATTGCGGAAAGACTGGGGGAAAGAGTGTGTTTAGGGCATTATCTCTCCCAGGGCACGAGAGGGCAGCCCCCTGGGTTGCTGTGGCACCACAGATTGCTGCAGGGCATACTGGAAGTTGGACTTTGCTGCAGCGCTGTTGGGTTCTGTGGATGCCACCAGGGGGGGATGCAGAGCTGCAGGACCCTAACTTGGGCTTTCACCACACCTGGGAGGGATTCCAGACCTCGCTGACGAGCCACCTGGAGCATTCCCAGATGCACCTGAAAAGGCGCTGCCTAAGAGCAAGGGAGAGGGGAAAAAGTGTGCTTTGGTGCTGTTTCTGGTGCTTGCTGTGCTGTGCTCAATAGGTGGTAAACGAGGAAAAGTGTTTCCCATGGAAAAATAAAAAATGTGCTTGCTGAAATTGTTCTCTATCTGCCTGTGTCAGATTTGGGGATCTGTGTGAACAATGGTCATTTGACCTGAAGTTCCTCATTTGTTTACAGAGGTTGCTATGCAAACATCTTCCCAAGATACATCTTGTTCAACATGGCGGCATGTGATGAGTGAATAAAATATACCGTATACAGTATGTGCTGCTATATATTTGCACATTTATAACTGTATTTACAGAAAAAGTTATTGAGCAAAAATTATGCATAGTTATTTTAAAAGAGATATTTTCAGGATATGGACGAATGATCACTCAATTATGTTAATATGTTTAAAGAAAAAAAATGCATTTTACAACTTCTTCAGACATATGGCAAGCTGTCGGCTATGTATAAATGATCGTTACTAGAGATGATTAACTCATTATGTCCCTATTCAGTTCTGCTTACTTGTCACTCTACATGCCTGTTTCGCATCATGTGATGATACTGCAATATAAAAGTAATACAAATAATAATAAGATCTTTTCATGTAAGATGAGTTATAGTCTTTGGTTGAGACTCGCTCATCTAACTTAGCACTGATGATTATGTAAAGAACATGAATTGTAAATAGCTACAATAAAATTGTTTCGCCTTTTTTAGAATAATTAATAACATGATATGTTATCAATTGCAATTCAAATGCAGTGTTTTAGTCATTGTGAGACAGTCATATTGTTTACTGTGTGTTTCATTTACAGAAGTACATTTAACTGATGTTCCCCCTGTAGCTCCAGTTTTACCTTTTAATTGAATTATATAACTGTCAATACATGCAAAAAAGATAAATAATAAAAATAGTCAATTTTCTATCTTGTACAAATGAAGGTTAAGAGATCTCATACTGAAACAAATCATGTTTTCTTAGTCTCATACCAACAACTGAAATAAACTATTCTTTATGTGACAAAACAAATACACCATCTAAGAGAAATAAGTTGAATTGTAAACCTAAGCAACACCAAAGCTGACAGGTGAATCATCATATTTCATAACCCTTGTATATTCAAAATGGACGAGAAGTTGAAATCTTTGGGAAATTATTAATAGTAGTATTTCTTTTTTAATTCATTATCCTGGAAGTCACTGACAATTTTCCCCAAACAACCAAACTTTCTAAAAACTAACTAGAGATGCACGATATATCGGGAACTGTATTGTTATCAGCCGATGTTCATTAAAAATGACAACATCGAAATCGGTCAGATGTGTACATTTTAGCCAATACAGCTAACCGATATAATTCAGGCTTGCCAACATTGTCAGTTCACTAAATAATTAAATGTTGTTTTCATTGTTCGGCAAGGCAGACATTAAGCTGCAGAAAAACATGGATGTAAGTGCAGCACCTTGCGCTCACAAAAAAAAAAAAAACGCCATGGGGTTTCCTAGTTTTGCTGACAGGAGCACTATGCGCATTATTTATTCATTGGGCAGATATCGTTAGTAAAGCAGTATGTCAGCCATGCGATCATATTTTTCTTTGAAAAAGAAACGTTATCTTCCTATCTGCTCTACCTGCAAAAATGAGATAATGTAAGGAGGCTGCAGAATTAAATCTTTCAATACCACAAATGTAATTACCCATCCACCATAATGAATTATAAGTGGAATTTCTAGCAG
This sequence comes from Polypterus bichir lapradei, assembly GCA_026402145.1. Lineage (NCBI taxonomy): Eukaryota > Metazoa > Chordata > Cladistia > Polypteriformes > Polypteridae > Polypterus > Polypterus bichir. The sequence continues at coordinate 7,505,656 of JANRMT010062808.1, forward strand.
CTAATGCTACCAAAATGAAAGTTAAGTCAGACGCTACCAGGCTCACTAGCGGTAGCCTCATATAGGAAACCCTTCAAAACGTAAAGATGTTTCCTCAAGACAGCACCTGAGCTAAAGGCATAACAACTAATATATAGGAAATGATCGCACTTGATGACCAGCCTTTTTCCCTAGTTGAGGACGAGGGATTTCGTTGGTTACTGCATCATTTAGAACCTCGGTACATTCTTCCAAGCCAGCTATACTTTGCAGATGTCTCACTGCCTGCATTATATGATGTGATTGCTACTCATATCCACAAGCTTTTAAGAAACAATGCCACCAGCATTAGCTTCACTACAAATATGTGGAACCCCAGAGATCAGTCCCATGAGTATGTTAAGTCTAACGGCACACTGGATTGACGACAATTTTGAGTCAAAAACAGTGGTGTTGCATGCTAAAGAGTTCTCCTGTTCTCATTCTGCAACTTTTATCGCACAAGCTTTCGATTCCATGTTGGCAAAGTGAAACATTTTAAAAAGTAATGTGCACGTTGTGTTTCATGACAGCGCTCACAATATGACAAAAGCTATGGAAAAAAGTGGTATTAAAAGTTTAAGCTGCATGGCTCACACTTTGTAGCTTGCTGTAAATTAAGGCTTATTGAGCCAGAGATGCATCTCTGACTGTGTTGCCATTGGGAGACGAATAGTTCCTCATTTTAAGTACTCACAGCTCGCTATTTCGCAGCTGAGAGAAATACAAACAGACCTTGGTACCCCAACAAGAATGCTTCAGCAGGACACCTCTACTCATTGGAACAGCACGTATTATATGCTGGAAAGTCTTGTTGATCAGAAGCGCACTCTTGCTGTGTATGGTGCTGAATACGAGCTTCCTACCTCTCTTATGATGCATCAATGGGGACTTGTTGAAAACATGATTACTCTATTCGAACCATTCCAGCAACTTACTAAAGACATAAGCGCGCATTCATCTGCAATTGCGGACGTGATTCCGTCTGTTGAAGCGTTTACATGTCTGCTTATAAAGTGTGGCAAGACAGATTTCGGGGTTCAGACAGCCACTATACTATCTATCTACTGTGCATGATCCACAGTACAAAGATCGATTTTTTGACCAAGATACCAAAAAAACAAGTGCAAGAAGCACTTCAGAAACAACTTGGTGAAAGCAACAGAGAACCACAAGAGAAAAAGATTTGCACTCAGAGAGATGTTGCTGCTTCATTGCTGGAGATGTATGCAGAAATTCTTGAAGAAAATTTGTATGTGGCTGCAAAACCACATTCGACTGCCACCGAGGTAAAATAACAGAGTTATAAAATTAACAATAATCATACTAATTAGGTTGACCAGACGTCCTGAATGGGGAAAAAAACACAGTTACGGATTTTTTTTATTTTTTTTATTTTTTAACACAAACTATACACTACAGCTTCCAAATACCCAATCAGAATCATTGTGTATTTACCAGAAACTCACAGTAAGCACTACGAGGTGGCTTGCAGGGACTGTATAACTTAAGAGTGCAAGGCAAACTGCTCCACAAACATTAGCTGAGAAGAAAAGGAACATGTTAACAGCATCATCTCGCTTTTTTCATCAGGTTTTTACAATTTATGTTTGCCAGATTGCCTACAAAACTGTCATTGCAGCGGTACAGTTTTTGGGTTTTTCCTCCTCCCTGTGTGGATAGCGCTTTGAGTACTGAGAAGCGCTATATAAATGTAATGAAGAATTATTAATAATAATAATAATAATAATAATATTTCCATTGTAGATAGTCGAGTCACTGTGGAAAATTAATGGAGGAATTTAATTTAGTGGGCACTTAGCAAAAAGGAGGAACAGGTTCCCCTACATGGTAGAATGCAGCTTCAAGTTTTGTACCATGTGAAAGATGTGTCTACTGTGTCTAAACTGTAAAATATTTTAAGACAAGATTTAGTCCAGTTTTAATGTAAGCATTACTTTAAACCAAAATCACCCCGAAATATACAGCAGTTTCTCAACATTTCAAAGCACACCTCCGTTACAAAGTGTTTCATTTTGGAACAGCTTGTGCTGTATCTCTTAAAAGTGCATCCGCATCTGGTCAACCTAATAATAATTTTTTTTTATTATTATTATAATACAGTGGAACCTCGGTTCATGAACGTCTCAGTACATGTACAACTCGGTTTATGACCAAAAAGTTCGCCAAACTTTTGCCTTGGTTCACGACCACACACTCGGTATACGAACAAGCCAGTTTCCCTTTAGGTTTGTACATGTTCAGTCTTTACCTGTGCATTTTCTGTGCAGCGAGCGAGCAAGAGAGAGAGAGCGCGCGACACGCACACACACAAACACACACACACAGACACACAGAGGCACGGGAGAGACACACGAGACAGAGGCACACACACAGGTGCTCCAGGCTCGGGAAAGAGACACACGTACGCACGAAAGAGAGAGAGAGCGAGAGAGGATGCATAAGGTAGAAAAGGCTTGTTTTTGTTTTCAGTTCTGTTTACAGCGATTGGTTCACAGCGTGCATTGTGGCAATGTTACTTTTCTTGGTGGTTTATTAAATTACGGATTTTTCAAATGTTCATTTTTTTCCCTGTGCTTAAAACTCATTAAAAAAAAAAAAAAAAAAAAGTGTTTTTAGCGAGTGGTTCCTAGCACTATAGCGCGAACTATTGCAGTGTTAGTTTTCTCTGTTGTTCAAGGTTTTCTCAGTGTTATTCAATGTTTTTACATTTAGTTTACTATTACGCTGTGCATTCTATGGTATAATTAACTACACTCACCTAAAGGATTATTAGGAACACCATACTAATACGGTGTTTGACTCCCTTTCGCCTTCAGAACTGCCTTAATTCTACGTGGCATTGATTCAACAAGGTGCTGAAACCATTCTTTAGAAATGTTGGCCCATATTGATAGGATAGCATCTTGCAGTTGATGGAGATTTGTGGGATGCACATCCAGGGCACGAAGCTCCCATTCCACCACATCCCAAAGATGCTCTATTGGGTTGAGATCTGGTGACTGTGGGGGCCATTTTAGTACAGTGAACTCATTGTCATGTTCAAGAAACCAATTTGAAATGATTCGAGCTTCGTGACATGGTGCATTATCCTGCTGGAAGTAGCCATCAGAGGATGGGTACATGGTGGTCATGAAGGGATGGACATGGTCAGAAACAATGCTCAGGTAGCCCGTGGCATTTAAACGATGCCCAATTGGCACTAAGGGGCCTAAAGTGTGCCAAGAAAACATCCCCCACACCATTACACCACCACCACCAGCCTGCACAGTGGTAACAAGGCATGATGGATCCATGTTCTCATTCTGTTTACGCCAAATTCTGACTCTACCATTTGAATGTCTCAACAGAAATCGAGACTCATCAGACCAGGCAACATTTTTCCAGTCTTCAACTGTCCAATTTTGGTGAGCTCGTGCAAATTGTAGCCTCTTTTTCCTATTTGTAGTGGAGATGAGAGGTACCCGGTGGGGTCTTCTGCTGTTGTAGCCCATCCGCCTCAAGGTTGTGCATGTTGTGGCTTCACAAATGCTTTGCTGCATACCTCGGTTGTAACGAGTGGTTATTTCAGTCAAAGTTGCTCTTCTATCAGCTTGAATCAGTTGGCCCATTCTACTCTGACCACTAGCATCAACAAGGCATTTTTGCCCACAGGACTGCCGCATACTGGATGTTTGTCCCTTTTCACACCATTCTTTGTAAACCCTAGAAATGGTTGTGCGTGAAAATCCCAGTAACTGAGCAGATTGTGAAATACTCAGACCGGCCCGTCTGGCACCAACAACCATGCCACGCTCAAAATTGCTTAAATCACCTTTCTTTCCCATTCTGACATTCAGTTTGGAGTTCAGGAGATTGTCTTGACCAGGACCACACCCCTAAATGCATTGAAGCAACTGCCATGTGATTGGTTGATTAGATAATTGCATTAATGAGAAATTGAACAGGTGTTCCTAATAATCAGATGTTAATAAGATGTTAACGATTGCCGAAAAAGTAAACGTTTTGGATATGTTGAAGGAAGGGAAAAGCTACACCGCTGTAGGACGCCATTACGGCATCAATGAGGCTATGATTCTTTTTATTTAAAAAGTAGGAAAGAAATATAAGATTTACGGCCGCAGTGTCCTTTTAACCAGGGTGCAAAACGAGTTGTAAGTGGATGTAATAAGGCAGTAGTCTGGATGGAATCTGCTTTAGGGATTTGGACTGTGAAGCGGTGCTACACAGTCGCCTGAAGAGGCTCCTTTAGAAGAGCTGTAATGCTCTCCTTTGTTGTGCAGTAAAACTGAAGTCATCGTTATCGGACAAGTCATCGTGTCATTGTTGGTGAGTAACCATAATTAATTTTCTACTTACAGTACTTAGTACATGTACGTACGTTTAGTGCCACTGTACACACATTTACTGTATACAATTTTTCTTGCATTATACATATTTATTGCCTGTCTATCGTAATGGCTGTAACATATGTGATATCGGAGACACTCGATATCTTTAAAATAATATTTAGGTTTTACTGTATATAAACAGTGTGTTTACATACATAATTTCAATGAATCTTACCTAATATCTAAGCGAATACAAAGGGTTTATGCTGTATAACTGTGCGGGGAATATTTATAAACAGTGTGGGAGAGTTTATAAGGGCTTAAAATATATAAAAATAACCATACAAACATATGGTTTCTACTTCGCGGATTTTCACCTATCGCGGGGGGGGTCTGGAACACAACCCCCGCGATCAAGGAGGGATTACTGTAACTATCTCAGCGAGCCCCCTGTCTCCAGAAATAACTGCGCCCTCCAGTATTGGAAAAGCAATGCAGCCCGTTTCCCAACGTTGGCCAAGGCAGTGATCAAGTACCTATCGGCACCTTATACCAGTGTAGACAGTGAACGCCTTTTTTCAGCTGTGTCAAATATAGTAAATGAAAAGAGAAACAGGCTTGCTGGTGAAAAGGCAGAAATGCTTCTTTTTTAAAAAAAAAACAAAAAAAACCTACCATTTGTACTTTTAAAAAAGCCAACTTAAGCCCAGGGTTACTGGCCTCATTATACCTTTTATTTTAGTTTTACTTAAAGTAATATATGTATGATTATAGCACAAAGAATATGCATTCATTTTTTGTTAATAAACCCAATGCCATGTTATGTAATGGCATGGTGTCTTGATGTAGATAGATAGATAGATACTTTATTAATCCCAAGGGAAAATTCACATAATCCAGCAGCAGTATACTGATACAAAAAAAACAATATTAAATTAAAGAGTAATAAAAATGCATGTAAAAACAGACAATAACTTTGAATAATGTTAGCATATACTCCCCCGGGTGGAATTGAAGATATGCTTAAATTACTCAGAATGTGTATGTTAAGCATATTTCTGTGCATAATCTGGAGTATTTTTTCTATAGGGATGAGCCATATCTTGCTCTTTTCCCCAGCATAAAGTACTGGCTGCTTATAGAGCATAAAGAGCAAGCTAATAAAAAGTTAATCTCTGTTTCACATACTACTGTTTTTTTCTTTGGTAATGCCTAATATATTTTCAGCTTACCTAAAACATTCATACCTGAAGTAAATAAAAAAAAAAATATATCAGCCATCAGTGATCGGTATTGGCAAAGATGGACAAAAACATATTGGTTATTGGTATTGCCCAGAATTTCCATATTGGTGCATCACTATATATAACCATACTAGGCTGACCCGCCTTTTAAGGCGACCGACTTTTAAGTTGACCACTTCTTAAGGCAATTCAATATGTAGATCAATTTGATATTTTATACAAACTCATTAATTTGGTTATATTGCATTTGAGCGGTATTACTTTAATACTTGTAGTTTCTGTTATTTTTGTGATGAAATTTAAACTTTTTTTCTATATTGAGGTCGCCCTTTTAAACCCCCCTGATATTTACTATGCGGTGAGGCATTTGTACTCCATCAACATTAATTATTTTCAGAGACATAATTTTGTCTATTTTTCCAGCGCATCGCGCACAAAAGCAAGGGAACGATGGGGACGGAAGTACAATCCCGACCGCTTTTATATAGTAAGAAAGAAGAAGAAGATATCGCACAGTCTGGAGTAGAAAATCATCTTTTACCTGGAAAAACGTAACTACAAATCCCATCGTGCATTGCAAAATGGACGGGGCGTGTGAAACTCCGTGCTACGAGCACAGTCTGGAGTAGAAAATCATCTTTTACCTGGAAAAACGAAACTACAAATCCCATCATGCATTGCAAAATGGACGGGGCGTGTGTGAAACTCCGCGCCTGCGTAGCACTCACGGGACGGAAGGACAATCCCGATGGTTTTTATATAGAAGGATATGATTTATTTCAAACACCTCCAAACAGACACCAAAAGCATTTGTTTACAGTGATTATTAAAAGAATCTTGAATTGTTTTTCAGCCATGTACTTAGCAGTACTTAGCACCTTCCCCTTATTACACTTGAAACATATATAAATACACTACCAGTTGAAGTTTTTGTTTTGTAATCAAGTGAATAACTTAAAATGGTACAAAAGATACAAAAGTTAGCAAATATACTGCCAAAAGTTATTCAAAAAGACATCTTTCAAGGAACAAGTAATGGGTTATCAACTAATAGATTTTTGCAGAAATGTTAAATAAGCCTTAAGAGTTGATGCAAGCAGTTCCTAGTTTTGTTTGTTACTTTCAAGCACCTGTCTGTAGAGAAGCAGGGACAGAAAAAAATGTGTGTTGCTACATCCTTTGAAGCCTTTGGAAAATATTGTACTGTATATACTGCTATCATAATGGCAAGAAAAAAATCAATTAACAAATGAAGACAGAACAGACCATTATAGCCCTTAATAGTGTACAGTTGGTCTATTCTTTAGATAAAATGCAAAAAAAGCCAAGGTTTCAGTGAGTACAATTTCTTACACCATCAAAAACAACTAGGAAACTGGAGGAAGCTCTGACAGGAGCAGGTCTGGCCGACCTTGTGTGATAGGCTCCTCACAGGACAACAGCAGTGTAGTATCCATATCTCCAATTGTTTATTTGTTTTGTGCTTTAACTTCAGAGTGCACTGAAGGTTTGTGGCAGTTCCTAGTTCAGTCAAGCCTCTTTTTCTTATTTTACAAATTTAACAATGGCTTTCTTAATGCCACCCAACCTGTCAGACCTGCACCTTGATGCCTTCTCGTCATAGTTAAGCTATTGTTGAAGCTGTTCTCCTTTGAGGCACCTTTCATGCAAGCTTTTGTCTGTCAGAAACTTGTCTTTTGATTTTGTGGTGCCTTTGGGTCATTTTTGTATAACTGTGAAAACTACAATTTTTTTTCCTTTTTTTTTGAGACTTTTTTTTTTTTTAAACTATTGAGAATTTGCATCATTTCAGATTATTCACTGGACTTGAGCTGCTTACATTTCAAGGAAAATGGGGGTGTTCTAAAGCTGTTGACTGGTTATATATACAGTTATGCTTGAAAGTTTGTGAACCCTTTAGAATTTTCTATATTTCTGCAAATTTGACCTAAAACATCATCAGATTTTCACTCAAGTCCTAAACGTAGATAAGGAGAAACCAGTTAAACAAATGAAACAAAAATATTATACTTGGTCATTTATTTATTGAGGAAAATGATCGAATATTACATATTTGTGAGTGGCAAAAGTATGTGAACCTTTTCAGTATCTGGTGTGACCCCCCTTTGCAGCAATAACTGCAACTAAACGTTTCCGGTAACTTTTGATCATTCCTGCACACTGGCTTGGAGGAATTTTAGCCCATTCCTCCGTACAGAACAGCTTCAACTCTGGGATGTGGGTGGGTTTCCTCACATTAACTGCTCGCTTCAGGTCCTTCCACAACATTTCGATTGGATTAAGGTCAGGACTTTGACTTGGCCATTCCAAAACATTAACTTTATTCTTCTTTAACCATTCTTTGGTAGAACGACATGTGTACTTAGGGTTGTTGTCTTGCTGCATGACCCACCTTCTCTTGAGATTCAGTTCATGGACAGATGTCGTGACATTTTCCTTTAGAATTCTCTGATATAATTCAGAATTCATTGTTCCATCAATGAATGCAAGCCGTCCTGGCCCGGATGCAGCAAAACAGGCCCAAACCATGATACTACCACCACCATGTTTCACAGATGGGATAAGGTTCTTATGCTGGAATGCAGTGTTTTCCTTTCTCCAAACATAACGTATTTCATTTAAACCAAAAAGTTATATTTTGGTCTCATCCCTCCACAAAACATTCTTCCAATAGCCTTCTGGTTTGTCTACGTGATCCTCAGCAAACTGCAGCAAGCAGCAATGTTTTTTTTGGAGAGCAGTAACTTTCTCCTTGCAACCCTGCCATGCACACCATTGTTGTTCAGTGTTCTCCTAATGGTGGACTCATGAACATGAATATTAGCCAATGTGAGAGAGGCCTTTAGTTGCTTAGAAGTTACCCTGGGGTCCTTTGTGACCTTGCCGACTATAACAGGCCTTGCTCTTGGAGTGATCTTTGTTGGTCGACCACTTCTGGGGAGGGTAACAATGGCCTTGAATTTCCTCCATTTGTACACAATCTGTCTGACTGTGGATTGGTGGAGTCTAAACTCTTTAGAGATGGTTTGTAACCTTTTCCAGCCTGATGAGCATCAACAACTCTTTTTCTGAGGTCCTCGGAAATCTCCTTTGTTCGTGCCATGATACCCTTCCACAAACGTGTTGTGAAGAGCAGACTTTGATAGATTCCTGTTCTTTAAATAACACAGGGTGCCCACTCACACCTGATTGTCATCCCATTGATTGTAAACACCTGACTCGAATTTCACCTTCACACTAACTGCTAATCCTAGAGGTTCACATACTTTTGCCACTCACAAATAGGTAATATTCATTTTCCTCAATAAATAAACCAAGTGTAATATTTAAATGACCAAGTATAATATTTTTGTCTCATTTGTTTAACTGGTTTCTTTTTATCTACTTTTAGAGTTTGAGTGAAAATCTGATGATGTTTTAGGTCATATTTATGCAGAAATATAGAAAATTCTAAAGGGTTCACAAACTTTCAAGCACAACCGTAAATGTGTGTGTGTATTTAAATATTTCATTACAAAGAAGATCCAGATGAAATAGTCTATTTTTGGAGAAGCATATGGAGTGGAAGAATTCAAATGTTGCTCTTAACTGAGGTAATTCGACTTTTTTGTCGTCATTGTTCAATATTATTTTTTTACCAAAAACATTTAAAATAAAAAAAATATATTATTATCAACAATTCATCAGGCACAGTTTATAAGTAACAGGTTGCAGGTTTTGTTTTTGAAATATTAAAGTAAGTTAGTTACTCATCTTCCTTATTTTTAATATTTATTAAAGATTACCTGTGATGTGTGCATGACAGATAAGCTTGTTGCAAAACATACATTGTAAATTGTATTTATGTGCACTTGTCCTGCTCGGGGATTGGCCACATAAATTCGGTGAAAATGTCCTACTTTACTATGTAAAGGGGGGAATCAGATGACAGGCAAAGGTATCATTTTTTTCTGACAGCAATCAAGATGATTAGTGGCTAATGGTTAACATTTTACTAGAATATAATGAAAAATATTAAAGCACAAAGAGCAGTTTATCACAATCTCTTATATTAACAAGTGAAGACGGTCTTCTACACTGGGACAAAGCAATTTTAATTTAGTTAAATTAGTGTGCAAATATAGAAACAACAGAGGTGAGAATCATCTCTATTTTTAGAAGGAAAATAGAAAAAAAAATATTGCAAGGTGCATCAAAATGTACAGTGTAAGATTTAGCCAGAATTTTTTGGTAACAGGAATAACTGTGTTCCACAACTCTACAAGAAATAACTTTGAGTCAAAAACTGGAAAGCTGCTCTGTTTTCCATTCAAAAGATACATTTCAGTACATTTGTCTTTTTTTTCACATGGAACAAAATAATCACAGCAATATTAACCTGTGATTTCCAATTCCTCACCCACGTTGAATAAGCAAAGGATTATAAATACATTGGTCTACCTGTCAGTTTTCAGTGAACTTTACACTTAAAATTGAACTTGTCTCTCTTTTAGTCTCTCCCTTAGGTTTATTGAAGTTGTTGATACCCAATTTACAGTGGGATTTTTAGTAAGAAATGTTTTTGTCTACTCTACTTGAAGACAGATAGATCACCTTTTCTTTAACTCATCTTTTCATGTACATTAACACTTATATAATTCGATTGAAAAGTAAATTGGGAGGTTCTAGGAAGTGTGTGTGTGTGTGTTTTACCTTGTTGAGGAATCATGTAAATAAAGTGCATTTTAACTAGTATCAGTATCTGTCATAATAACTAAGACATTTTATTGGAATAAAAATTGCTGACAAAAAAAATCTATTTTTTTTTTTGGCATGATATTTCATTCTTCTCCTAAGACTTGGAGCACAGATAAGATAGCAGAACTGAATTTGAGACATCACAAATTAATCATCTCCACTAACGATCATTAACATAACAGAGACAGCATGCCATACATCTGAGGTCTCCATCAGGGCAACAAGTAGTAAAAATGCAAATATAAATGCTTAAAATACTACCAGCACATACTAATTTTTGTTCACTCATCACGTGCCGCCATGCTGAACAAGATGCATCATGGAAAGTGGTTTGAAAATTGAATTACGTTGTTAGTATGCTGTCAAATCCTGCTAAACTGGAGCAATCATATCCCATCTAACGTAACACAATGGGAAGAGGATGTCTGGTTTTACTTGAAAATAGAAAAAAAAAAATCTAATTTGACTTTATAAAATAAGTAACAGTCCTCATGGCCTTTACCATATGTTAGGTTGTGGTTTATTAATGTTGTTCTCAATTAATTGAGCTTTCTGAACTATTACTAACATTTTAGACTTGAGTGATAGCTTAAAGTAAGTGATCCTCAATATTCTTCTGTTCTCTGGATAGGTTTGGAAGTGGGGGTGTCTGGTCTGTTTTGAAAAAAGATGCAGTAATGTACATCATACTGACATATTATCCCTAAAATCAATAAATATACTTTATCAAGCTGATTTGGTAACAAGCACTTATTACAAGTAATTGAGGTGCAGATTGTTAGCAACAGCACATAAATGGCATAAATAGATCAGGAGTACATGCACTTTCCAGAGACCACTATTAGTCACATATCAGGTCAAGCAGGTCACGCAGTATGTAAGTTAGCAACTTAATTGCCTGGGGTAAAAATGGGAGTCTGGTTGTATAGAATCAAATACTCCTAGATAATAATGATACCACTTTTTCTTTTTTTTCACCTTTCTCAGTGTTTGTTCTCATAGGAATTCTCATGTTTTATGTAGGGCAGGGACATCCTTTCAGTTGAGAAAAAAGGTATTGTGATACATGAGTGCCAGATGGCTTTAATAGTTATTTTTCATATTTTCCCTGACATTAAAAGACATGAATGTGTATTGTTGAATCTTTTGCTGTTTAGTTGGTTGTCTATCTTTACAGTCACTAGATATAAAGTGGCAGGACTTACTATTAAAAAAAGTAAGAGATGTACATGCTAAAGTGAATTTGGCCTTAATGAAAGCATTATAGAATCTGAAAATAAAAAAAATCAACAGTTTTGAAAATATTGTAATTTAATAAATTAATCAACTTCTGTGGTGGTGGTATCAGTTTCTTACAGAAACCTCAAAATCAGATTCACGTAGAAGCCTCATCACAGGCCAAACTTTGTCAGGACTACAGCCGAAAGACCCGATTGGGATTTGCACAAAAGTGCAGAGATTAGCCAGTAAAGTCCTAGAACCAACTGTTAATTGAGAGATAGGCAAAGAGAATGTCACAGTACTGTAATTGCAATGTGAACATATGAATAAAGGCACAAATACCAGATGACCCTAATGCATACAACTTCATCTTTAGAAAATGTATAGTTAATGTAGTTGAATGGTTTGGGCATGTATGACCACCGTCAGAACTGTCTTACTCATCTTCATTAATGATGTAGATACATATTGCAGCAGCAGAATAACTTCAGAATTGTACTGGCGCATCCTAATTACATGCTGTGGACGCTAGGGTCACTGTTGAACTTTAGGGTCAGGTGAAGATTTATATTTTTTCTTCAGCCCGGAAGTACAGGGTGGGCCATTTATATGGATACACCTTAATAAAATGGGAATGGTTGGTGATATTAACTTCCTGTTTGTGGCACATTAGTATATGTGAGGGGGGAAACTTTTCAAGATGGGTGGTGACCATGGTGGCCATTTTGAAGTCGGCCATTTTGGATCCAACTTTTGTTTTTTCAATAGGAAGAGGGACATGTGACACATCAAACTTATTGGGAATTTCACAAGAAAAACAATGGTGTGCTTGGTTTTAATGTAACTTTATTCTTTCATGAGTTATTTACAAGTTTCTGACCACTTAT
>JANRMT010062808.1:7518535-7543908 GCA_026402145.1 Polypterus bichir lapradei
ATAAGTGGTCAGAAACTTGTAAATAACTCATGAAAGAATAAAGTTACGTTAAAACCAAGCACACCATTGTTTTTCTTGTGAAATTCCCAATAAGTTTGATGTGTCACATGTCCCTCTTCCTATTGAAAAAACAAAAGTTGGATCCAAAATGGCCACCATGGTCACCACCCATCTTGAAAAGTTTCCCCCCTCACATATGCTAATGTGCCACAAACAGGAAGTTAATATCACCAACCATTCCCATTTTATTAAGGTGTATCCATATAAATGGCCCACCCTGTACTTCTGTTCTTCCGTCCTCCTGACTTGGGAGTACTTCTGGGCTACAGGGAAAATAAAAATCCACGCATCTCCCTGCAGGATCCCACAATGGCACCCACGGCACCCAGCAGTGCTTTGAAGCTGAACTCCATCTTCCATTGTACCCTGCGGGAATCCGGGGCACCTCCATGCTTCAGGGAAGACGCCATCTAGCGGCCTGGATGTGTCAGCCGGGATGAGTGCATGAAAGTATTTTCAGAAATCCTCACTAGTGCTGCTTCTTAATGTAGCAAGTAGTGATTTGCAGGATGAAGCTTTGTGAAGCAACAAAACAGTTCAGCAAAACAGTGTAAATTGTTTTGAGGTTTTGAAGCATTTAACACCCATCTCTCCAGCGACACTTCTTAGCCAATTGTATAAAAATTAAAAATGCAAATATATAACTATTGGTATGTGGGGCGGTAAATACTTTAGAATCTGTAATTGTGGTTTTGAACTTGAAGGTTTAAAAATACAAAGAAAAAAAAACTCAGCCTTTATTTTCATCTGTTTTATTAAAGAAAACTATTTATTATGCATATGTTTTTAAGAGTAGGTGTAGATTTTGTATACCCAGCTGCTCCTTATTACATGTACTCAAGTGGTTCTTTATGTTGACTCCTGCATGATTTGGTCATGTTTCTTTTCTTCTACAAGGTGGCTCTAAGACCTTTTGTGTCAAGAGTGGTACCATGTGTGTTTTTTGTCCTGAAACTACCACAAATTCTCTGTAGAAGATGCTGCTGATGAGACAGTACATATCAACTGCAGATTGTAAAACATGTAATACTAAAAATGCATATCATGCAGAGTGTTGTGCCTGTGGGGTCTGGTAAAGACTGCATCGCTGAGGCACATTCTTAGGTTGGGTGTCTCTCAGCCATTTTGATGTGGCTGGGCTTGGCAGTCCCAATACTTTTGCATCTTGGTTATAGCATAGTGGCAAGGATGAGCTCCTGGATGGATTCAAAACATTTCCAATTGCAAAAACCTTCCATTGTATCAATAGGAATTATCTCAGTTTAGCTTATACATAAACACTAGTTACACGGCTTCACCCAGGAAATTTCCAAAGACACTGTACCTCAAGCTATAGTGCCATTGATTAATCTGATGTATCAGAATTACTATAGAACTAACTCAGAACATTTTTGTATATAAAATTTGTAGTTTTTTTTTTTTTTTTTTTTGCCAGGGGCTGATATTATTAGTCTGATATTATTAGTTCACTGGATCTGTATACTCTTGAATATGCTACATACATAATACTTGTATTGCACATGACTAAAATATTCCTGACATTGGTCAATTCTTGCCGTTCCTAGTAAACAGCCCTTGGCTTTTCTTGATGTTCACTGCAAAACACAATTTTAGGATATACTGTATTCTTTTTAACTGAAATGGGTAATTTGTAAGAATAGCTGGAATTTTCATTGTTTTTACTATTATTATTATCATTATCAGACTGCACTGTGAACAGCCAAGTGCATATTAAAATGATGTTCAATAGTTAGTTTTTCCTTTGACTGATGTTAAACGTCACATGCAAACAAGGCGCAAATCCTTAATTTTTGGAGTGGTTCTCAGGTCACAGGAAAACATTTTGATTCCCTTATGTTTTCTTTACCAAAGGAAAAAACCTCCTTCAGTAAAGAAACACTCTGTAGATGGATTGGACTATAAAATTTCTACACTTAAATATTCCTGCTTAATGTGTTTAAACTACATTCAGTATTTTTACATATTCGGGTTTTTAAAGCTCTATGCTTCTATTGTTTTCATTCTAAAGCATTAGCAGATTTTTGTTTGAGAAAATGATTGAGATGCCACTGCAAAACACATTCGCTCACATAACCCACACTCACATGTACTAAACCCATCAAGCGATGCCAATTAATCCAATATGCAAATGTTTTGTGAATTTTATGAAATGACGTACACAATTGCAGAGGCTTAATGAAAAGTGCTGACTCCATGGCCCAATGAAAAGTATTCAGTCGATTTTTATAAATTGTCAACAGATGGCAGCATAGTTTCACAATAAGATGTGATTCTCGGCCAAAACCCTTTTGAAGGCAAACCACCATGGAAAAAGGTAGATTTTCTGCCATGCGAAATTGAGGCACACTCTCAATACTTGTTGGTATGAATAAAACATCATGCCATAATTTAAATTTATGACTGCTTCATAAGTTCAATAGAAATTTACTGGTGTATGCAACTTCTTTAGGGCAATGACTAATGGCGTGAACTATGCAAGTTGTTGAGAAAACAAAATTTAAAAGATGGTAAAAGTCATGAAAAGCCAATTTGAGCGACCAACAAATAAGCTGACAACTAGTCACAACAACATATGAATTTCACAAGAAACTGACTGGTGAACTCATCAAGAAAAATGCAAAGATTAAAGGAGCATACAGTATTGTACTAATTATTTTACATTTCATTTATTAAAATGCATTACTTTCAGCTTTCATATTTCACAGCAAATTAAAATGTTTAAAACATCATTGTATTTTTTTTTGGTGTAATATTGCACAAATGCACACACATTTCAGCAGTGGTTGAAAATTAGACAGGGAACTTTGCTGACATCTCAGTTCAGTTGCTGACATAAGTATATCTCTTTATTCTTTATTTACCTTCTAAAAAGGAATATTTAATCAAGTGCCAGGTGAGGTTTTATAGAGTTGTAACATGCAATAACTGCTGATTTGCATTTGTGAAGAAACATGAAATCTGATTTAGCAACTGTGTGCTATATGCTGCAGGGTGGATAACTTATGAATCTGAACAGCATTTGGGGTTGTTCAATGTGAATCGCATTAAGAACATATACTTTTTAACTCTCCTAATAGTTCATTTAATTTCATACATAATTATTAGAGATTGCAAACTAGAACATGCTTTGCTATGTAATAATTTCATATGTGATTCAGGAATTTATTGTGAAAACAAGTTTTCCCTTTAGAATAATTAATTACATGATTTTGAAAGTAACAATGAAAGGAAGTCTCTGCTCTGCCCTTTGTGGAAAGTATTATTTCATTTTGACGCTTCTTTTTTTTTTTTTTTTTTTTCCCAGTGACGTTCTTGATTATTTTAATCTTGAATTGGTTTACAGGCTGTATCTCTTAAATGATGGAGTTTTTTATGTAACTATTTTTTGGCTCAATCTTATAACAGTTTTGAGCTGATTCAAGATGGCGTTGATTTGGCTAACACTTTTATTATTGAAATTTATTTTAGCAGCACCAAAACATCATTAATATCCAAAGCAGAAGGATGTCTCCCAACAAAAAAGAGAAAAGGAAAGAGAAGGGTGAGAAAGATGACAACAGTGAGAGTAAAGAAAATCGGGAAGCTGGACAGGACAGCCCAGATGAAAAGGCAAACCATGAAGAGTTTCAGTCATCTGTCATGAAGAAGAGAGGCGGTAAGAACAATAGTCCAAGAAGCACTGCCATAGAGCTTACTACATCATGGTGCTTTTGTAGATTAACTTTTTAAGATACACTGTGCACATTTTTAATTTTAAAATAAATATTTGAAAAAAATCAGCAATTTCCAAAATATGATTTTTAGATCACATTGTCCTGGTTATTTTTGGGAGACTTTAGTTTGTAGGCTTTGTTTTTTCTGTCCAGTTACTGTAAGACTTGCATAACAAATGGCATTTTAGTTTTGTAGGAAATGAAGACCTTATTTTATACTGCCCAAACCATATACTGTATATTCAGCAATACCTTGCAAAATTAGAAAAATGTCAACCAAAGAAAAGGCAAGCCACATTTACTGCAAGGTCAAAATATTAGACCACTTTATCAGTTTATTTTATATTGTATATTTTAGGGTGATCACTATATCAAAGAGACTCATTTTATAGTTCAAAGATATCAGATAAAATATGAATACACTGGAGGAATGCAGATAAAAGTTGCAGAAGTCGAGGGGCAAATGCGGTAAAGGCAAATATAACATTGAGCTAGAAAATTACATGTAACAATGTAATACAAAACATGCAATTTATAGGTCTAGTTGTGACCTGCTACAAGTATGCCACTTCACCAATACTATATTTGCAGGATTGTAGCTCAGGGAGGCATAGAGAGTTTCAACCCCAGTGCACTAACTTCTGGGCCACAATCTCCTGTCACAATAACTTGTGTCTGACTATCAGTTTTGCCTGCTTGTTATGACTCCTATACCGTTGTGTGCTGTATTGGATGATGATTACTTCTAAATGGTTAGATACTCTTTAAAGTGGTAATTCACAGCAAGTAAATTTGGAGAAAACACTGCTGCCTGAATTAGCTGATTAGTGATCTAACATTGACCTGTCAGACCATAAAAATAACTAGCTAATCAAAATGGTTTGTTTTCTCACATTGAATTAATTTTTAATGACGAAATACATGCTTAGTGTCACTTAGTTTCCTTTTTTTAGTTTCACAAAAAAACTGAGCTAATTTTAAACTTCCTTTTTATGGGGTTCACTTAGCTAATCGATGGTCACCAAGTCTCCCAAAATTCTGAGTGGAAACATTTTTGATTGCTGCGAAGAGAACTTCCATAGCATTTGAATGCAGCACAAATGCAGTGCATCTTACAACAGGAAAAATAATCTTGCTACCTTAACAGACAGATGTGCTGTTCTAGCACAATTGTGTTTTTACTTGAGTAAACTTACTTATTCTCAGGTTCAGAAATTTTTTGTGGGAATGAAATATTAACAGGAAAGGGGATAAAAGGGATGAGATGGTGTTTCTTCTGTTGTGGTTACTTAGTGTTAGAAATTGCATGTCACATAGCATCCCCCGAATCTGGCAAGTCTATTTATTCTGTATCACATTGGATTGTTGTAGAATTTTTTAGGTGTGATTCTAAATGAGGCATGAAAGAATGTTGTTATGCTGTACTACATCAATGAAATTAAGTAGATGCCTTTTTGGTTCTGCTCAGTATTCAAATAGAACCGTGTTAAGTGCTATAGTATTTTATCAGTTTAAGGTAAAGGTAACAAACCCTCCCCATATTAATTTTGTCTTGGTACAAGATGTGGCAGTGCCAATCAAGGAGATTTTCATTGTGATACTTTCCTACCACATATCTTTAATTGATAAGAGATAACTACTGAACTTTTACGGAGACACCTTTCTCTTAATATACCTGGCTGGAGAGAGTGCCCTTGCTTGCTTTTATGCTTGTGGTTTCATTGCAGTATGATCAATGCTTCTTCTCCGATACCTCTTACCGTCCAGTGGCTTTGCATATTACTTGCAATAAGAGGTACTATTTAAAATCAAGACTGATTTTTTTTTTTCTGTGTTTGTCCATTTTTGTGTGCATTGATATAAAAATATTTACAGTATGCAGCAATTTGCCATCAAGTTGGAGTTCATTATGCGGGTAATGTGCATTTGGCAGCCTGTAGCAATGGACAGCTCACTGGTGCTCAAACTCCTACAGATGGGAACCAATGGCTACAGGTTTTCATTCCAGTCATCTTTTTATTTTCACCTGCATTGTGTTAATTCAGAAATTTTTAACAAGTTTTTCTTTATGTAATGTAGGGTTTACACAAGTATGTGTATCTTTTATACAAAAGGATCTTTTCTTTCTCTTTTTCAAATGTTCAGTTTTTACACAAGTTAAGCAAGGAATATTTATAAAAAAAATCTAAAAAGGAATAAATAATAAATTTTTGAATATTGAAAGCTATAACAAAAATAAATACCTTATTTAATCAAATTGCACACTGAGATATGTTTCTAAGAAATTGGTTAGCCAATTAAATAAAAACATTAGTTCAAATTAACGATGTGTCAATGGTACTGAATTCGATAGAAACAAAAATCTTCACTTGCACACTTTCTGTGTTGAAGGAGCTTGAAAACTGGTGTAGACTGTTCGTTTTCAGAGCTGTAACTGAACCAGCAGAGTATTCATCCCTAGGCCTTGGCTGCTTTGGAAACACACTTGTGACAGTTCATTAGGTAACACAAGGCGAGGGAGAAAACACAGAAATTTTCCTGTGAACCAGTTCACTAAGGACTTGTTTGCAGTTGGAGAGGCCTGCTTTGGAGTTGCTGTCATAAAAAATGAGTTTCCTGGTTTGAGCTGTTCAGGTTTTAGAATGCTTCCAGATGTCTTTAAGCAACCAGCACAAAGTCGGTACGTGGGTGGATTAGTTCTGCTTATTTCACTGACTCCACTTTTAAGGATGATGCTTTGCACTGATTCAATATTGTGTTTGGTTGAATCTTCTGTGAATACCAGCGCTCACAGTTGTGAGTAATGGCTTTTGTTATTGAAGGTTATGCAACCGCAAAGGTGTCTCTAGCAATTTTTTTTCCCCAACAAGGGAATAACCTTTTTTTTTTTTTTTTTTTTTTTTTTTTTCTTCATACAAATGTTAGCTATGAAAACATAAAGGCTATATTTAAAAAAATCCTGATTTTTCATGCATGGCTATTTCCTACATTATACAAACTTTTTTATACCCTTCATACCTATTTATGGCGTACAATAAACATGTAAAATACTTAATGAATTCCAAATCATATGGTATATAAAATCAATCTGTTAACAGTAAAGGGTAAACAGTTTGTATATACTTTCTTATTATTACTGATGTATGTAATGTTCTGCATGATTATATTAAAAAAAAAGTATACCATAGTAGAATATGCATTAATGTAAGAGAGGGTAATGTATCTTATATTTAAAACACTTCCTGTATGGGGAAAAAGGTTATGTTATATTTACCTTGTATAGAATTTTGTTATCCATCTCAAAATTTTAGCACACTTTCTGAAATAAAAATAATCATTTTTATCCCAATCCATTTTGTAGCCACAAAGTTACAATAGAATTGCTTACATATTATGTTTACAGTTGGAGCACAGGCAAATTAAGTGCTCTCTGGAAAGAGGACGTATTCAGATACAAAGTGCTACACTATTTGGAGAGATTGCATTTCCACACATACAGCTGTGCTCTTAAGAAAGGATTACTATATTTAGTACAAGTCACGTTTAATCACAGTGTAATGTGATCTTTTAAAGGGAGATCCATGTTAAATTTAAGGTGCTCTCCTACTGGGAATGAAATTCTCTGCTTGTAGAAATTGGCCCTAACTCCAAAGTTACTGCATTTATAATATGTCTCTCTATCCTGCCATACATTTTTAATCAATGTAATCCAGTTCAAGATTAAAGGGATACAAGATGAAAACACGACTTTTACAGAGTTTGAACAAAATAATGAGAATTGTTTCAGATAAAATTACTGTAAGTAAATAAATTACGTCTTGTCTGAAGAAGGGGCCTGAGTTGCCTTGAAAGCTTGCATATTGTAATCTT
Source organism: Polypterus bichir lapradei (assembly GCA_026402145.1). Classification (NCBI taxonomy): domain Eukaryota; kingdom Metazoa; phylum Chordata; class Cladistia; order Polypteriformes; family Polypteridae; genus Polypterus; species Polypterus bichir. The sequence continues at coordinate 7,526,200 of JANRMT010062808.1, forward strand.
TTTAGTTAGCTGATAAAAGGTGACATTTTGCTTGACTTCTTACTATAAGTAAATAAAAAAACAAACAAATGTATTGTGAAATATGACGAAACACAATGATTTGTGAGCATAAATAATTAAATGTTTCATCAAATGTTTGTGTTGCTTCTTTCTTTCTTTCTTTCAATGCAGTAGGCAATAAAATAACTGCCATTTTCACCCAGCAAAGATGAGAAAATGGGCTGTAGCAAGTTCTGTGTTTTCATTGGTAAATTGACAAATTAACTAATGACGAATTCACAGATTCTTAAACTAAAGTAGTCGCTTCGTGCACTACTTTTCCTTGCACTCATCTACCATAGGCATGCACAGTCAAAACATGGAGCTGTGCGTCACTGGATATTCAACAATCAAAACACAGTACTCTCTGTAGTCCACCCTCTTAATTGATGGGTAAAAATGACCATTTTCATTTCTTTGCATATTTCATGTGGTGTCACTGAAGAATATATACGTGTTCATAAACAAATAAGCAGCAAAACATTAATTATTTTTGCTCACATACAATTGTGTTTTTAATTGTCACATTTTACATTACATTTATTTATTTATTTATTTACTTAATTATAAATTTGTCCAAAATATTCCTCAATACATTACAAGTTATATCTAGTATATATACATATTAACTCCCTTACTCTGGGGCTAATGAAGAACCATTAGTTAACCCTACCACATGATTCTTTGAGATTCAAAAGGAAAGCAGGAATACTTAAAACACACACAAACACTGAGAAAGTTCGGACTGCTCATAGGCAATGACTCGGCCTGGGATTTAAAATTTAAAGTATATCACACTGATTTGGGGTGTAAACATGATACCATACATATTTGAAGTACAGTACTTCTCTAAACATTAGAGCACTCTCTACGAAAACTTTCACTTTTCAATAGACCATTTTTTAGGGCATTTATAAAAAAAAGAGTACAATTTTATTTTTGAGATGTTTAATTTTAGATCTTCTTGCACACTTCAGGGTTGACATATTTAAGTGATTTCGGTAGTGTCACATAGCATGTCAGTGATAGGGCCTAAACTGGCAACCTTGAGAATTATAATTTGTAGACATAATCACTAGTGTACACTGCTTGTCTGTAACAAATAATCACTAAGACAATTGTGTGCTTTTAACAGAAGCCAGGTAATAAAAGTAAGTGCTTAAATATTTAAGGGAGCATTGTTCTCCAAAGGCGACTGCTTTTAATGATACTTCACATCCTCAATTTCTCATATTTTACATAGGTTTTGGATAAAGATAATATTTAATCGTATAAATGAAATTGGTGTATACTTAAAATAGGGAAAATATTTGTACTGTACATCATTGTAAGTCTACAGTATGCGTATACATTTGCTGTTACAAATATAACTGAACTGCCTATGTAAAATTAGCCCTGTAACTGTAGCTGTGAATTGGTTTGTTGACTGCCTTAATTAGGCATTTTAATGTGTAAGGTATATGGGTTTATTGTCAGCCTGAGTTCAGTCTGAGCTTCACTGAGTTGAATGCCTACTTAGAACCTGAAGACAGATGTCTTTATATGTTACACTTGAGTCTTTAATGTAACAACACGTTTTGTATTTAAGTTTTGATAAAATATATTTGTCAAACCAATAGATGACTTCAGATTTGTAGCCTGTTTTTCTTTTCATCCCTGTGCTCTAATTCAATGGTCTATTTTATCCAGTTTTAAGAGTAACATTTTTTAAATTCACTGAATAGTGCAGTAAGTCTGGATAAAAGTAATTCATAAAGTCTGCCTTGCCACAGTCAAGATGTACTTTTTCAGTTATAGAAATTGTTTAAATGTTACTTTCTGTTTAGTAAATAACCTATCCACCAAAAGCTGGCATCAAGAGCATGTTTTGCTTTTAATTTGTAGAATTTAATTTAAAATAAAAAGGGAAGATAACATTGTGCAAAAGCATTAAGTAAATAATGTTGACAGGAGTTCCTTTTATGTATTGTTCTCTTATTAAGATATTTCTATTTCCATAATTGACTCGTTGTGTGGAAGAGACATCTAGTGTCTCTTATGCACAAAAGCTATTGTGCTTCATTGCTATTTTGTCAGTATTGTATCAAAAAGAAATATTACAAGTGGTTGTCTCAGAAAGCTAAATCTTTTTAATGTAACTTTTTGAACACTATTGCGTTAAATGTTTAAAGCTGACACACTCTTCACCTTCTCTGAGTAAGTTTAATATTTCTTGTAAAGAGGAGAGCATTAAGTAAGCAAGTGTATTTTTTTACAGTATCCCTTCAACCCAAATGTTAAACAGCACCTTTTTCCCTAGCTGACCTTCCTTCATAGTTTTGAAACAGTTCTGTGCTAATACCCAGAGAATAAATAATCTTCTCAATCTGCGCTGTCGTTAGGTGACAAACGTAACTGGGTACCGCTACTCCTAGAAGATGCGAATCAGGATGACCAGGAGAGAACCAGCTCCAGAAATGGCTCTCACTCTCACTCTGACTCCAATTGGTCGCAGCACAATAACCGAAGAAATGATTATACAAGGAGTAAGTTTGCTGTTCATTTACATAAAAAAAACCCTCAAACGTATATAAAAAAAGTTTCCACAGAATGCTTCTATCTTTATAGACAAATCTATTTCTAGAAAGAACAGACAACTTTGTATTGCACCACATATTTGATCTTCTTGTTTCTTAAGTCGTTATGTTTTGTCATTCATATTGAAATTGTTCATTTTAATACAACCATGTTAAAAAATAAATTGTATTGGGAACAAATACTGATCTGTCCTTTTTACATGTATTGAAGCCTGGAGTATTGCTTTGTTTCTCATTGAAAACACTGTGTCTAGTAGAGTATTCTGAGTTACCTATTTGACCTGTTTTCCTTTTAAATAATTGTAAAATGCCTTTCTTTTTTCCTTCTGATCTATTTATAGTGCTCTTGAATACACATTGTGAAAGTTTCAAAACAAATAGGTGCAGTGTCTAAAGTACTACCCTCCAGATTGTCTTGCCTTGTCTATAGGTATCCTCAGATTGGTAGTCGGAGCTTTTGAGTATTCTAATATCCATAGTCTGGCACTCTTATACTATCACTGAACAAATGTACGTGGTTGTTCTCCTGCTACCTTGTCTCTTGATGCATGAAAGCACATTCAAGAAGGCAGCTGAAGCTTACAATTATTAATACATTGTCACTATTTTGTAACATTTTTTCATTAAAAAATGCCTTACTTATAGGTTGCTTTCTAAAAAGATGATCTGATTTAAAATACAATGATTGCTTTTCTTTTCTTTCGCAGTTTATATTAGATCCACCAGCAGCTAAGCATGTAGTCTTATTAAGCAAGGGGTGGTTAAAAGTTTATACAGTATATAAAAGTCATTCATGTTAGACTGTCGATATCAAAATTCCCTTGCTTTTAAGGACTTTGTTTCAAAGATTCAAATATGGAAATGTTTAAATAGATTCATTTAACCACATGAAAACAACAAGCAATGTCTTAAATTAAAAATTATCTATTTTTAGATGAAAATGTAGAACTATGTAGAACCTTGAAACAGTTCGCTTTGCATTGTATTGTGGTTGTGACACTCGTACATTGTAGATTCCATGTTATGTAAACTCAGCTACTGTAAGAAGTGGAAGTATTTGTGTAGAAGTTGAATAATTAAAGGCACAGAGCCTAAAATGGCTGGTAAGTAACATTTTTAATTTTTATTATAATCAAAATTGACTGTGTGGCAGAGATTTAAGGTTTACAAGTTTAAGGTTGTATCCATGGGACAAGAGGACTAATACAATGTTTGTGTATCAGTGAAACCATACATGCTGGTAACCCAATTCTTTTCAAAAACGCCTGTCTGTGCACAAGAAGCATGACAGTCACCTTTGTAAAACAAGCTAACTATAGGATTGAGTTTTTATTCTGCAGGTAATAGTGTCACTCTTAAGAAAAAAAACAAAGACATTTCTAAGACAAAACAAAACCACTGAAGAATTTATCACAGACCAGACTTTCTGAAGTGGATCATAAAGACCAATAATACAATTTTATACTGTTTCATCTAAATCTAATTTGATGTTCCTTAAGGCTGGCGCAGGGACCGAGATCGCAGAGAAGACCAGGATGAAGTTTCAAGTGTACGGAGTGAGGGAGCCAATACACGAGGTGGCTTTAGAGGCAGAGGTCGAGGACGTGGACGAGGGAGAGGACGTGGCAGAGGCAACTCGCACAGTAAGCCCTTCTTTTACGTTTTTTTTTTTTTTTTTTAACATATCTGTTTGGAAAGTGTTAAATGAAAAAGGTGAAATGTGAATTCATATTTGCTAACAGGCTAAGCAAAAAAAACTTTCTTTTAAGAGTAGGGTTTTTTTTTTTGTTTATTTTTTTAACTTTTAGTATAAGCTTAATATGTTAATGATAAACAGATATAACCATACATTTGTACACACAGACATTTTATTATCATATTGCAAAATTTAGTTAAAGATTTTCTATTAGGTAGAATTTCGGTAATGATAAAAATATATAGAGAAGTGGTTCCAATTGAGAGTTTAATTTCTTTGTGTATGTAAATACTTCAACGTTGTGACCTAGGAGTTAATGCACAGCCAGTAAATTTTCTGTATGTAAATGTCATGTTCGGCCTTTGTCTGCATGCTTAAACCCCCGAGTACTCTGGTCTGACCTCCCCAACACCCTTCCTATGATATGTGTGCTAGACTAATTTGTCAATTAAAACTGAACCTGTGTAAGACGGTGAGCATGAGTGTACACTGCAGTTAATGGGATCCCTTTCAGGGCCTTTGCCTTACGTCTGATGCTGTAGCTAGGCAAAAAATTTTGTTTTGACTGTGATATAAAAAAAATATAATGACATGCAGCTGTTCTGTGCATGGCAGCAAACAAATTCATCTGTTCAATTTACAAACTCACTCAACTGACATAAAACAATATCCTAGCAGATATGGGCACAAAATCAGAAAAGAACCCTGGACAGGGCACATCTATGTATACCCACACACACACACACTCACTCATATTTGGCAAATTTAGACCCTCCATTTAATTTAGAATGTCTTTGGAATATTGGAGAAAAATCAATGAAAGGCTGGGACTTATTTTTTTTTAAATAATATTTTATAGGGCAACATATAAAAAGCAAACGTATAACAATTTGTTTATTCCAAATCTTACTGTAACAGTTTTTTTAAATACATTAGTTGGGACCATATTCAATAGCACTAAATTCTAGCTGATGTAAAATTATAAATTATCTTTTACTAGGTAGTAACCACATAAAAAATATTCACATGTCCGTTTGTCTGTCCAGGATTTTAAATCACCTGTATCTTGCAAACCGTTTGAACTATTGACCTGAAATTTGGTACGCATATACTATGTGACCTTTACGGTCCGCTTTTGGGGTGATGATTTTTATTACTCTTTTTATTTTTGTTTTATTTTATTGTAGACTCAACTCTCTGCAGCGGCCAGCAGGGCGGCCGTGCGGCGCATGCTTACGGGCGCCTTTCTCATTCCCTACCACCTTCGCCATCAGTTCCCCTAACTCTTTATATCTTCAATTATTCTTGAGGCAGATTGAAGACTTAAGTGCCAGCTTAAGTGAAAAATTAAGGAAAACGTACTAAGTAATTGCAACACAAACACTTACTTAATCAGCTCTAACGTGAACAGATGCCGACGAAAGAAGAGAAGAAGCGGGCCGATAGGGTGGAGAAAAGAAGAGCTGCTCAGAAAGCAGCAAGCGCATCAACCTTTGAGCAAACGAATGCTAAATGTAGAGAGAAAGAGTATGAAAACTAGGAATGCTCAGGTCAAGTGTATTCATGCAGTGCGCCGTTACTGGTATGACTAACACCTGATACTGGGTTACGTTTAGAGAAAAAGGCAAGGAGAAGATCGCCTAAAGACAAAACCATGAACAATACATACTAATACCACAGTATCATGCCAGATATCACTGTCTTAACATCAGGGCCTTTAAAATTACTGTGGTTAAGTTCAGACACCCTTCAAACAAATGTACCATTATGGCAGTAACATGTTAATATTTTGAAATTTATATGTATACAGTCATACTAAGAGCAATGTTTGCATCAGCTTGTGGTGGTACATTAATAGAACTGTGCATAATTTTATACCCTTAAAGATAAATGAAATTAAGCAGACCAGAATTCCTCCAATGTAATGTAAGAGACTTTCTTGCATAAGGACCACTTTTAGTGCCAATAATATAATCTTTCTTTTCCTGAATAAATAATGATAAACTCTTAAGATGTGTTATTTGGCCCTTCAGGTTAGTCTTTATCTATCTAGTTTTCGGTCAGACCTGGAAGTGTAAATAATTCCTCAGTCTGCATTTTAATATGTTGTGTTTCCTGCAGGATTTCAATCTTAAGAAATAAAAAACTTTCACTTTTTGTTTATATTTTTGCATCTTATTCTCTGTTTTATTGTCAAATGTTAGTAGATATGGTGTATAAATTGTAAAGAAGCTGGAGAAAGTACTATGAAATGGTACATAGTTACATAAAACTACAGTCATCAGTATTCTCAATCATAACATTTAATTTCACAACACATAAATTCTAATTGTAGAAACTGTCCTTCCCAGCTTATATATTATCATTCCAGCTCCCAGTAGAACATGTTTTACCATCAGATTTTGTGTGCAGACATCACAATGATGATGAATTGAGCATCAGCAATTCCAGTCTTGACCTTCATTTTTAACTGCCACAGAGTCCATCTCTTCTGTCAAGCGGCTTTATTACAATGGTTCTTGCATTACTATACTATGGCCAGGCAATTTTATGTTACTTCTTTAAGTTCAGTTTTCGTTAATACAATTCTAATATCCAGACTAAGAAGTTCATATAACTTTGCAATAGTGTAATGAGCACCAAGATGAGAATTTGCAACACCACACAACTTTTAGTTCAGCCCCCTCTCACTTAGACATGTTTATTTATAACAGTGAGGCTGCTGCCAGACCTTCAAGCACCTAAATTACTCCCCTGCTGTTACGGCCACAGGGACGCCACTAAAGTGACAATCAGAAACTTTTACTTGTATGCCATTCCCAGTTTGCTTCTTGTGATCCCCTTTTTGTGACTGTTTTTTTTTTAAATCCAACTTCACTTAAGCTAATCCTAAATTCTGTCCTTTGCTATTGCTGCATCACTGCTGTCGGTTTGCCTGAGGTTACATTTCTTCAAGGTGAAGGGTTTTTTGAAAATAAAATTTAATTTTAATATTTTGCAAGTTAGGACATTTAGTAATATAAATGTGTTAACTGTAATGTAGAATTTACACCTTAAGGTGACTCTTGGCCACACAAGGATTGCCATAACTCAACTACAATATTGTTTATGTTAACTTGCATGTGAGTTTGATATAGGTCTGTTATTTTGCATGTAATTTTTTTATATTGTAACTTGTTGTTTCCCAACTTTATTTCTTTAAAGTTATCTTACCTTGTATTAGTGAGGCTTTTTAAAGTAATTTCTAGTAGGTTTGTGGTTTATTGACTTCTACTGTCATAATTCTGGGAAACTTGAAACTAGTTGTTGTCACTGGCCCTATTAAATTTCAGCTGTTTGCACTAACATAATATTTTTTTGATTACTTGTAAAAGTAGGTGTGGATAGAAATGCATATTGATCTATAACTTCAAAACCTTGTCCAAGGACCCCATGCTTTACTTCCACCATTCTGAACTACACAAGTAGGCCTTTGCCAGTACACTGATACTTTGATCAGTTTCACAACCAACGTTATGCTCACTTATGTACAAGACTCCAAGTTTCAAACCTGTTTCACTTGTGACAGTTGTGTATCCCCTCCTCATCTTACCTTGGAAGAGACCAAGATCACAGATTTGAATTGGACAGAGGTGGCAAATGTTTACAACAATTGTACATGTTTTATGACATATGCTTACACTTCAATGTCATAAGATAGAATGGACTCACAAATTTTATTGAGGGACGGTTAGTGCCACAGTTTGTTTTGTAGAACATGGAACATTTATCAGTCACTGTCACTTAATTTCTTTGAATTGAAATGGTTTACAGTCAGTATTTAAATGTTTAGCCCCCAACAGCTAAAGCCATACGAGTACAGGTAAAGATTTTTTCATCCATTTTGTTAAAGGAGACGCTCATCCAGCAGGTTTCTTGCTCTGAGACATGTCTATGAGTGAGTGAAACTTGCCATTCTTGATCTGCTTATTTAGTATTTTATAATTTTCTTTATGAATCTTGACTCTAGTGAGGTCACAGTTCCTTAACCCAGCATGTTTGTGTAACTTTTAGCATTCTGTTTACAGTTTTTGGGAATGTTTATGGAAGTTGCATTCAAGTTTCTAGGGCTTTCTTACATAAAAGGACCTTAAAACTAAATAACCAGACTGAAAAGTATGCTAAATTAGTAATTAGTACTTCTCCACATTTTGTAGTGCATTATGACTATGTATATGGATTTCGGGAGCCATATGTGGATAGCTCTGACAACTCATTTCAAACAGAATACAGCACAAATATGATGTATTACTATGATGATGGTACCGGAGTACAGATGTACAGTGTGGATGAGCGGCTACTGAAGGAATACATAAAACGGCAGATGTAAGTAACACTGAGCATTGTACTTGTTTCTGAGCTGCTAAATTGTTTTCTTTTCTGTGATTACCACAGAAATGGTTTTATAAAACAGTATATGTCTTACCTAATTAATGCTTGAATTTGTCTTTATTAGGCATTTGATTAGAATTTTAAGTAAACTCGTACACACATTTAGCCAAAATTAGTTGACAGTCTTACTGTTAATTTGGGTAATCAATTTCTGTAAGCAAGTGGTGTTCATTTAAAAATAATGTTATAAAATGTGAGTAGACAAAAGGTAGTGCCAGCAGTAAAGTTCAGCCATCTAATCAATTTATTATTCTTGCTCTCCATATGAACTGTTAATACCTGCTCAAGTTATTCCAGTTTCATATGAGGAATATTCAAATTTCTGATAAATGAGTTGCACATGCATGTTGTACTAAAATGTCCTACTAATCACCATATGCTTTAATTCATTTTGAAACACCTCATATTGTTTACTGCCTGAAATGCAGTGGTACAGTATTTTCTATTATATATTGAAAACTTGTTTTCATCCAAGATGTTTGAATTTTGTTATTTAAAATGAATAATATGAGAATATATATTCAACTCTGCATTTTCTGGTTTGACATGTAAGATTTAGTCTGTAGACCTTTTCATTATGGAAAAATTGCTTCACTGATAAAATAATTGTTATGCTGAAAATAAGCTTGTAAGAGCAATGTAGTTTTTGGAAAGTATCTGAAACTGCTGTTTCATGTTTTATTTTGATGCATAATACTTCATGTATCATGGCTTTAATTGGAGGACAGTTAAGGACAAGTGTCAGTGGATGTTTCCCGTCTCTCTTGCAGGATCATTCCAGCAATTCTCTCTGCCTTCTCCTTTATTGTCGCTTGTAAATCACTGCTTTACAGGCACTCGTGGTGGAGCAAAAAGAAAAACAAAATGTTGTGGGTTGAGCTGATCATAAAAAACAGAAATACATATTTCCTGAACTTGACTTAAGATCACTTTTAGAAACAACAAAATTTTATTTGTTAGAAATGCCTTTACCGTATTAAGAATTTACATACATCCCCAATTCCAAAATAGTTGGAACACTGTGTAAAATTTAAATAAAAACAGAATGCAATGATTTGCAAATCTCATAAACCAATATTTTATTCACAGTAGAACATAGAAAGCATATCAAATGTTTAAACAAAGAAGATGTACCATCTTAAGAAAAGTACAAGGTCATTTTGAATTTGATGGCAGCAACAGATCTCAAAAAAGTTGGGACAGGGTTTTGTTTACCACTGTGTAGCATCCCCTCTTCTTTTAACAACAGGCTGTAAATGTCAGGGAACTGAGGAGATCAGTTGCTGGACTTTTGGGAGAGGAATGTTGTCCCATTCTTTAACAGCTAGAATCCTATATCAGACAACCATGCTGTGTCGTCTTTGTCATATTTTTCATTTCATGTTTTCAATTGGTGAAAGGTCTGGACTGCAGGTAGGTCAATTCAGCACCCAGACTCTTGTACTACGAAGCCATGCTGTTCTAGTAGATGCAGTATGTGGTTTAGCATTGTCTTGCTGAAATGTGCAAGGCCTTACCTAAAAAAAGACGTCATCTTGATGGGAGCATATGATGCTCTAAAACCATTATATACCTTTCAGCATTGATGATGCCTTTCCAGATGTGCAAGCTGCTAATTCCATAGGAACTAATGCACTCCCATACCATCAGAGATGCAGGCTTTTGAAATGAGCACTAATAGCAGGCGAGTAGGTCCGTCTCCTCTTTAGTCCAGAAGACGCGGTGTCCATGTTTTTCCAAAAAGAATGTCAGATTTCGATTCATCTAACCAAAGAACAGTTTCTGCTTTGCCTCAGTCCATTTTAAAAGTGTTTTTTGGCCCAGTGAAGACGGTGGAGTTTCTGGATCATGCTCTCATATTGCAGCTTCTTTGCATGATAGAGCTTTAACCTGCATTTGTGGATGGCACAACAAATTGTGTTCTCAGACAATGATTTGTGGAACTGTTCCTGGGCCCATGCGGTGATTTCCATGACAGAATTAGGCCGGTTTTTAATGCAGTGCAGTCTGAGGGCCTGAACATCACAGTTGTCCAATATTGATGTTTGGTCTTGTCCTGTGCACACAGATTTCTTAAGAATCTGTAATCTTTTGATGATATTATGTACTGTAGATTATGAGATATTCAAAGTCTTCGCAATTTTACATTGAAGAACATTATTCTGAAATTGTTTCGCAATTTGTAGATGCACTTTTTTGCAGATTGGTGAACCTCTGCCTATCTTTACTTCTGAGAGAGACTGCCTGTTTAAGATTCTCTTTTCATACCCAATCATGTTGAACAGTGTTCCTCCAGCTATTTCTTTTTAGTATCACTTACTTTTATTGCCCCAATTCCAACGTTTTTGAGACGTACTGCTGCCGTTAAATTCAAAATGAACTAATATTTTTTCATAAAATGAAATAGTAAAATGTCTCACTTTCAACTATTCATGTGTTTTCTATTGTGAATAAAATATGAGTTTATGATTTTGACAATCATTGCATTCTGTTTTTATTTACATTTTATACAATGTTCCAATTTTATTGGAATTGGGGTTGTAATTTAAATATGTATAATCAATTTATTGATGCTACTTTTTGTTTGTACAATTCTATTGTTATTATCCACCTGTAGAGGATGTAGTTAAATACAGTGGAGTCAAGTTGTTAGAATTGAGTATCAATGCTCGACATATTGTTTGCTTAGTGACATTCATAAGAACTTGTGAATGTTTTGAAATCACAAAAAATAAAAAAACAACAACAACTCAGGCCATTTTAGCACTATATGGGGTTCAAACAAATGGTATTTGAGCAGTCAAAGTTACTCCTTTTCACAGAATTGGTGGGGTTAAGGGAGGTCCTCTTAAACAGTTTCAGAGTTGGGTGTCCTGCATTGTAAGACAGGCCAGCTATGTGAGAGGGTAACGGAACACCCACTCCCCACCACATGACATGTCTTTTGTTCCAGGTCAGTGATTATGAAAATGTTAATTTGATGCTTTTCCAGGGATCTAGCCCTTTAAAGATCTCTATCAGAAGGTGAAAAATGACAAATTTCTGTTACAGTCAAGAATATTTAGACTTTAATATTTAAATTGAAGCACACATTTAATATTTCAAATATTTGACGCCAATATTCTTGATCATGTGGTAGAAGTACAAAACAAAGTAAAGGCAGCTTACACTAATTTAGACTTTTTTTTAAATACTTAAAAATACTTAATGTTAAATATTAGTTGTAGAATGTGGGTCATTTTCATTCAGTTTTTGATTAAATTTTATACCGAATTGTTTCTGGCTAGTTAGTAAACCTGGTTTCTTTCTTCATCTTAATTATTTTACTCGGTGATCTGTTTTGCACCATTATATTATAGAATATTCCACTGTTATACATGCATATGTATACATTTGAAACACATAAATAGTTAAGTGATATGCTTTAAAGTACACAGTAAACTTGTATTTTTTTTCAGGAGTTGTTAATCACTACGTTTTCAATTGTTTATTTTTTCATTTTTATTTTCAGTGAATACTACTTCAGTCCAGAAAATTTGGAAAGAGACTTTTTCTTGAGAAGAAAGATGGACAGTAAAGGATTTCTGCCAATTTCCCTGATTGCTAGTTTCCACAGGGTGCAAGCTCTCACAACAGATGTTAATCTAATCTTTGAGGTGAACCTTTAACAGTTTGATTGTACTTCTGTAAACCCTTTTTATTTTCAAAAGCTGATGTGAGATTTGATGTTTTCTTGTGATGCTCACACAAATTATAATTATAAAAACATTTTATTTGTCCAGGCTCTAAAAGACAGCACAGAAGTAGAGCTCATAGACCAAAAGATCAGGAGAAAAGTGGAGCCTGAACGATGGCCTATCCCAGGACTACCTACTAGTGATATACCACGGACGGATTTTTCTCGACTGATTAACTGTCCAGAGTTCATACCAGGAAAAACGTTTTCCACAAAGGCAGCTGGTAAGTACAGGAGGTTCTTGGAGCTCCCTGTCCACAATGAATACATATTTTGAGAAATGTAAGATATTTTTGTAGCATATTTATGTTTTAAGTCAGCTACCAGAGATTGAGATTAAAGAAAAAGTCATATTTTTGATGTAAGTTGAAAATTTTTGATCAAAGAGAAATATTAGTAATGTAAGTTTTAATGATTAATTAGGGATATTGTTAATGCTTAGCTGCTTAGAATAAAATGTACGTTGCTTTATTGAAAAGTTTCCTGTTACATTTCAACAAAGGCCCGTCTCGTCGTAAAATCATAAAGTTTACATACCAGAAGTCACATTTAGTCCATTTGGACTTTTAAGATTTACTAATAGTCAACATGCCACCCTTTTTCAATTTGTTTCTTCTTAAAATATTTCAAAATAGGATTTACAGTTAGAGCAAGTTCAGCTGCAATCTCTGCCCCCTTTAACCTCCCCACGTTCTATATTGGTACATAAAACATATGGCATCAGGCAGAAAAGTCTATCTTCTGTGTTCATGCTCCAAAACACTCTTTGTTTTTTATTCCTTGTTGCTGCATTATATGCATTGTACTTTGGGGTTGGCACTCATTGCTTATTGGCTGTCATGTGAAGTCTACTGAAGTCTACTACGAAAGTCACTGGAAAAGTTGTGTAATGTGATATGGTCTCAATGGATTTCACCGCCTAAGGATTTTGAACAATTGAATACCCATTTGCCCTAAACAGTTTGCATTAGTCAGTCTGAACCTGGCCAAGCAAGCACTTAGTTTTGGAGCCGTACACAATTAGAATGTAACACAAATTAAACTTTTTTATAACTAGGGGGCTCTGCCCCCTACTTGCTTCGCTCCTCGACCCCTGGGTTTGGTTTTCCAGATATACAATTTAAAGAGAGAGTTATTTTCATGGGAATTGTTACATATGCCTTATTTTCACTTTTACTTTAAAACTTTAGTAAAAACAATATTTGGAATTAAGTTTTCTTCAAGATCTCATTGAATTTTGATTCTGCGTTTGGACTTACATCGTGACAATGCAACGTATAACTGCCTGTGAGTGAATATTGTTTCTTTCTCACTAATAAATAAAACAACTTTTTTGAATGTTTGTCCATGCTCTTTCTGCTTCACTTTGTCATGTCATCTAGAACGTATAAAATTATTGTCCTGATAAAATTTTTATAAGAGCTGAGAGCGCAGGAAGAGTGTCTGACAAAAGCATTCACACGACTGAGGTTAGATGACTGTGGTCTTGTTTGAAAATAGTTGTAAGTAGGGCATGACTCACGGGACTTCATACCGTGCCGTTTTTAGAATCTTTTAATTCTCGCTGGCAACACGAATTAGACGATCTACAAGTCTCCGACTTGAAGTTTAAATCCAAACAATATATTCGATCTCTTCTCGCTGTTATGTTATTTCACAGAGTAATAATTTCTGTTTGTTTGCACTAATGCAATCTTTCCTATCCTTTCTTTGAGACTTTCAAATTTTAGTACTTCCACTATCTCTAACCTACTCTGCATGTGTTCCACGCCAACATTTTTGAATTCTTTACGACTTTCTACTTTGTCATCTACTCTTTGTCATTTATTACTGGCCCCAGGTGTGGTTAAATCTTTCTCGCGGGACGTGCAAGTGTCTCTCTGAGAAAATCACATCTCGTCTCCTTCCAAGATTTTTTTTTTTTTTATATATATATAATAGAGAGATGTAGTGACCACTGTTACACAAAATACATAACCAGTATTTTCAGTTTTTTATTTAGGAAAAGTTACATTTTTCTGAGGTCAGATTTATGTTGTCAATTGCACAATAATATTTGGTGTTATTTGAGTATATAGTAAATGACATGTGCTTTCAAGTCAGTGTTGATTGTTTCAGTTTCTTACCACACTGTATACTATGTTCTGTTTTCAGAGTCTGCGCCAAGCTCTCCAACAACTGGCTCCACAGTTAACTCAAAGAAGACAGTGGAAACCAGCAACCTCCAGACAATGTCCAAAGGCCTGTCCACAAGCCTTCCAGATCTGGAGTCAGAGCCCTGGATTGAGGTGAAAAAGAGGCACCGTCCTTCACCTGCCAAACCAAAGGTCAGCTAAAGGTTATTTATTATTGACTGAATTTACTTTTTTTTTTTTTTTTTAAATCGTTCAATGGATTTAAACCATGATTCTGACAATTACTAACATATTTTGTACTATTATTTACTTATTAATTCTATAAACTGTATTGCCATAAGAAGCAGGCTAAATGGAGAGAAAAGGTGTGTAATTATCTCCTCCTTAGTGTAAAATGAAGCCTTTTCTTCAGATTGTTACAGATTGCAAATTAAGGGTGTTTGGAGTTGGCAGTTTGGCACCAATTTCATCAGACGTCAGAGTTGAAAACATTAGTGTCTGGTTTAATATACATTGTGGTGTCATTTTTGGCTGAAAATTATCAGTTTTGATGTAGTAGTCATGATTTTTGTAACATACAAATAGTTTTTCTTCTTTAAAGTGATTTACGGACCATGCTGATATTAAAAAGTTGGACAATTAAAAACTGCAAAACAATAAAAAATTTTTGATTAGAGCAAGCGATTCTATCCAGCATGTTATCAAAATATCATTGAACTCCGATAGAGAGGTCCAACACAGATCTATTTTCAAATAAACTTGTAGCTAACATGTACTGTATGTACAGTTCTCACTGTGTGTAGAAAGTACTTTCTAATATTTTTACATAATATACAGTATGTATAACCATTTGAAATACTGTAAGTTGTCATCCACTTGTAAAATTGCCATTACTTATTCCTTCATATCTTTATACAATTCCCACATAGCCACATAAAATAAAAATTTATGGAACTCAAAAAATTACACTCTATTTCTTCTTGAATCATCCCTTAGTCTATTAGCTCATATTTGGATTTGTTTATGGTTTTACAGTATGTCATTTAGTTTTGACACAAACATTTTTTCCTGCTTATTGCCTTAGATAAGAGAATGTTAAGCAATCACTGCAGAGATTACTTCCTTGTGGTCTGCATTGACCATCTTTGATTTTTAATGAATGTTTGTTTGTATGTATGTGTGTGTGTGTGTGTGTATAATTAGAATATCAACGAAAAGTTAACTTATTTCAGTAATTCAGTTCCAAAAGTGAAACTCCTATATTATATAGATTAATACCACACAGAATCATATATTTCAAGCATGTATTTCTTTTCATTTTGCTGATAATGGCTTACAGATTATGAAAACCCAAAATTCAGTATCTCAGAGAATTAGAATATTGTGAGAAAGTTCAATATTGTAAATCCATGGTGTGACACTCCACTCAGCTAATTAACCCAAAACACCTGCAAAGGTCTCCTGAGCCTTTAAATGGTCTCTCAGTCTGGTTCAGTAGGCCACACAATCATGGAGAATACTACTGACTTGACAGTTGTCCAGAAGCCATTGACACCCTCCACAAGGAGGGTAAGCCACAAAAGGTCATTTGTTAAAGAAGCAGGCTGTTCACAGAGTACCGTATCCAAGCATATTAATGGAAAGTTGAGTGGAAAGAGAAAAAGTGCACAAGCAACAGGGATAACCAGAGCCTTGAGAGGATTGTGACGCACCGCCCATTCAAGAATTTGGGGGCGATTCACAAGGAGTGGAGTGGAGTCAGTGCTTCAAGAGCCACCACAAAGATGTATCCGGGACACGGGCTACAACTGTCGCATTCCTTGTGTCAAGCCAATCCTGAACCAGAGACAATGTCAGAAGCGTCTTACCTGGGCTAAGGAGAAACAGACTGGACTGTTGCTCAGTGGCCCAAAGTCCTCTTTTCAGGTGAAAGTAAATTTTGCATTTCATTTGGAAATCAAGGTCCCAGAGTCTGGAGGAAGAGTGGAGAGGCACAGAATCCTAGTTGCTTGAGGTCCAGTGTGAAGTTTCCACAGTCAGTGATGATTGGGGAGCCGTGTCATCTGCTGGTGTTGGTCCAAAGTCAGCAGAGCCGTCTACAAGGAAATTTTGGAGCACTTCGTGCTTCCCTCTACTGATAAGCTTTATTGAGATGCTTATTTCATTTTCCATCAGAACTTGGCATTTGCCCACACTGCAAAAAGTACCAATATCTAGTTTAATGACCACGGTATCACTGTGCTTGATTGGCCAGCAAGCTCACCTGACCTAAAATGAGGTATTGTCAAGAGGAAGATGAGAGATACCAGACCCAACAATGCAGATGAGCTGAAGGCCGCTATCAAAGCATCCTGGGCTTCCATAACACCTCAGCAGTGCCACAGGCTGATCGCCTCCATGCCATGCCACATTGATGCAGTAATTTATGCAAAAGGAGCCCCGACCAAGTATTGAGTGCGTACATGGACATACTTTTCAACAGGCCAACATTTTTGTATTAAAAATCTTTTTTTATTGGTCTTATGTGATATTCTAATTTTCTGAGATACTGAATTTTGAGTTTTCATTACCTGTAAGCCGTAATCGGCAAAATGAAAAGAAATAAATGCTTAAATATATCCCTCTTTGTGTAATAAATCTTTATAATATGAGTTTCACTTTTTGAACTACTGAAATAAACTTTTCGATGATTTTCTAAATTATTGAGATGCACCTGTATGTGTGTGTGTGTGTATATATACAGTATATATATATATATATATATATATATATATATATATATATATATATATATATACATACATACACAGTACAGGCCAAAAGTCTGGACACACCTCCTCATTCAATGTGTTTTCTTTATTTTCATGACTGAAGGCATCAAAACTATGAATGAACACATGTGGAGTTATGTACTTAACAAAAAAAAGGTGAAATAACTGAAAACATGTTTTATATTCTAGTTTCTTCAAAATAGCCACCCTTTGCTCTGATTACTGCTTTGCACACTCTTGGCATTCTCTCGATGAGCTTCAACAGGTAGTCACCTGAAATGGTTTTCACTTCACAGGTGTGCCTTATCAGGGTTATTTAGTGGAA
>JANRMT010062808.1:7548908-7599916 GCA_026402145.1 Polypterus bichir lapradei
ATTGGGTTGAGGTCAATTGATTGACATGGCCATTGAAGAATCTTCCACTACTTTGTGTTGAAAAGCACTTGGTTTGCTTTCATAGTTTATTTTGGCTCATTGTCCATGTATACTGTGAAGTGCTGGCCTTTCTGTTTTGCAGCATTTGGCTGAATCTGAGCAGACCGTATAGCCTTGTACACTTCAGAATTCATCCTACTACTTTTGCCAGCAGTCATGTTATCAATAAACACCAGTGACTGACTTCTATTTGCAGCCATGCATGCCCATACCATTAAACTGCCTCCAGCATGTTTCACAGATGATGGATCATGAGCCATTTCTTCTCTTCTCCATATTCTTCCCTTTCCATCATTCTGGTAGATATTGATCTTAGCTTCCTTTGCCCAGAGAAGACTGATCTAGAACTGGGCACGTTTTCAAAAATATTTTTGGGCAAAGTCTTATCTGCCCTTCCTGTTTGTGAGGTTTACCTGTGGTTTGTGCCTTGTGGTAAACCCTCTGTCTTTACTTTCATGAAGTCTTCTCTTGATTGTAGACTTTGGTAATGACAGGTCTACCTCCCAGAGAGTGTTCTTAGTTCGGCTAAGTGTTGTGAAGGGGTTCTTCTTCACCAAGTACAGAATTCTGCCACCATCCAGCGAAGTTGTCTTCTGAGCCGAGTTCACCGGTGTCTTCCATCTTTTTTAGTAATGTACCAAATGGTTGATTTGACCACTCCTGGTGTTTCTGCTGTCTCTCTAAAGTGTTTGTTTTGTTTTCTCAGCCTAATGATGGACTGTTATTATTTGCATGGATACCTCTTTGGAACTCATTTTGAGAGTTCACAGTGACAGATTCCAAATACAAATTCCACACTTGGAATCAATTCCAGACCTTTTTAGCTGTTTAATATTTAATGAAATAATGAGGGAACTGCTCCCACCTGACCTGACTGTGGAACAGCTTGTCAGTCAAATGTCCAAATACTTTCGAGCCCCAGGAAATGGGGGGTGGGGGTTATGCAGGAAAATGTCTCTCATTCCTAAATGGCTCATACAATGTTTTTGTTAAATCCTTAAATTAAGGCTGAAAGTCTATACTTCAATCATGTAATGATTTCTTTATTTTAAATAAAATAATGTGGTGGCGTACAAGATTATGAAAATTGTGTCACTGTTCAAATGCTTGTGGTCCTGACTGTACATGTAGGGTTTGGTCACATGTGTGTGCTCAGAAGATGTTGACTGAAATTGAAAGAAAGGTATGCCTGCATTTGGTATCAGCAGAATGAAATTTGAGCAACATGCAGCCCTGAAAATGTCAGAATCTTCGTAAATTGACAACAGAAAAGCACGATGTCAAGTGCAAAGTGACATCGTGTTCACCTGGCATTTGGCATGTTGAGATCCTGTATGAGAATGTCATGGCTGCTGTCATGAGAAACACTGAGTTGCGCAGCAGTAATAACACAGTTACTTAGGTAGATGACTGAACTTGTTTATTTTTTCTCTCCCATTCCTTTTAAGCAGCAAGAGGTGGAAAATTTTAAAAAGCTCAGTTTAATAAGTAAAGAACAGTTTGATAATCTTGCTCCTGAGCCACCAATTGATCCCAATCAGGAAGTCCCACCTGGACCCCCAAAAACCCAACAGGGTAAGTATGTTGCACTTTTCACACAGTAACATATATTCATTTGATCTTGTATGTCGATGTAAATGGGAAAAGCAAACTTGAACAAAAATATGAGAAACTACACAAACATTAACAATTCTCTTCCTAGTATAAATGTAGTTTATGGACTGTTCTCTGGACTCTGGCCTAGTGGTGTTACAGCCATATTTCAAGGCTTTATGCACCTCTGGTTCAATTGTATGCTTTTCAATTGCTGCAGGGAGAAAATTTGCACATACTCTCCATATTTTTGAAAATATTGAGGTAATATATTCTAGGTAATGTGACATTTCAATTTAATCATTAATATTTATTCTTGTAATGCTTTTTAACCCCCGTAGTGTTACGTTTACCCTGGGGGAAAAATGGGCCAAAATGCTTCATTTTTTTTCTCCAAGAAAATATTACTTGTAATAGAAACACGTAAATACCAAAATGTCAACATAAAAATATTATGAAAGGTATGGAGATGCGGTGCACATCCTTCGTGTGATAGGTTTTAAAACAGTCACCAATGCACAGCTCAACGTGTTTCTTTGCGAACTTTCTTGTCTGGCCTGTCACATTTCAAGCAATAAACAACACACATTTATGTAGGATTGTGTTTCTTTGCTGTCGGTGGGCAGTAGCTGATGAAATGACAAGTAAATCAGACATTCAGGATTCACAAATGTTGTTCTGTGAAGCCCCACCACTTAAGGCAAGGTCGACGGCTGGTGGTTCTTCAGAATCAGAAACCTCCCACGTGAAGTCTGCTTGACGTATATCTTGGTCAGCATTCTTTTTGTAAAGGACAAATGCATTCCATAGGTGCTGTTAGAGCAGATACAAGATTTTGTTTCTTTTTTTTATAATATTTTTGTCATATTGCTAGCACATGATAGGTTAAAATGTCAGTGCCTAATCTGCGCACTCTAAGACGCTCATTTAATGCCTCCAAATCAGTGTACATCTGAGGTTGCAGTACGCAGCTTGTAATGTGGATAGTAAAGAACAGTCCGCTGGAGATTTTTTGGTTGCTTCAGGTCTTTTCAAATTTGTTTGTTGTTGCCTTTAAAGAGTTTCAGCAACATTTTTGTGAGTGCCATCCTTCCTTAAACACGTTTGCAATTTTTTATGAATATGAATGAACAGAATTGATTGACATGTGGCATAATGTCAGGGACAGTCTTCTCTTCTGCATCTGAAAAGGCCTTAGCCGTGACTTTTAAACTTCTTTTTCTGAGGAGATCTATTATGCCTTTCCATTGTCTGCCTTTTGATCCATGACCAAATCCTTTCACGCCTATCCTAGCTTATGAACGTAGATTATCCTAGACCATATCTGAACACACCTTTTTCTTGCTGTTTAGTAGTCAACAGTTAGGTTTCATGGAAGTCAATATTCACACACATTTGAATATCCCAAGGCAAAGGAGACATTTCACACACTGTTTTCAGAATAAAATGAGGACTGAGATACAGAACATTGTGCAGAACAAAAGCTCTATAATTCAGCAAAACAGCTACCCAAAGCAAATATGAATTTTGCAATGACTTTCACACAAAGCTAGAAGAATTCTCTAGGGAGAGTTGGAAAAATCGTAAAGCAAGAAAAGATCCTCTAGTAGCTGACTAGCTGTGATTTCAAGGTGTCCACACTTTTGCACAAGTCACATTCACTGTTTATTTGTTAAGTCTAAGTCCATGAAATAAATAGCATTTGCATGTTAAAATATGCAGAAATATGTCATGTGACAGCAGAGTAATACTGAGGATAAAACTGTACCTAGTATCCTGAATATAGTCTCATAAGTGTATAATTTATCTAATATATAACATCTATTTACAGCATCCTATCCACCTTTTAATCATTTTGACTTCTGGCTGGTTATGAACATTATGAATATCCTCGTAGATTTCCATTTCTTTTCAAAGTATGTACTTTTTAGCTTCAGGACTTATTGTATATGCATACTATGATTCATGTGCAGTCAATTTTTATTTAACTTAATATTGTGTTTTGTTACTTATATCAGTCTATATCTGAATTCTGATCAGGCCCTCTGTAAAGTTCAAATATTTCTGATAATCCATCTGCTTTAATTTGTAAGAGTAAGCTCTGTATTTTTTACATTACATATAGAAGCACTGTTTCCATCACCAGACACTCTGGGCTGCAACATTTGACATCTCCAGCTTCAGAAAAAGATAAGCACCTTAACAATGTTTGCTTTTTCTGTTGAAGACAATTCTTTACCTGTCTGCACCCAGTGCTGTGAAACTCTGCTTTGTGCAGTTTGATAATAAGTCTCTCCTAGAGGTGTGTGATATTGACAAAAAAAAAAAATATATATTTTGATATTTTGTGGGATTTTGTCAATAACATCAGTAGACAATAGTTTGCATCCTTCAAAAATACATTTGTAACAGTCTTGTGCAAGCTATAGCTTGTCATTGTTAATAGAATATTAATTGTTGTTTACAATGATATCAATGAAACAAACATTTATAGGAAACTGGTCTTATTTATTTAGTTAAAACTGAAGCATGATTAAGTAAAAATAATACAAAAATATTGAAATCACAAGTGCAATTATTATTGAGATAAACAGTGCCAGTATGAGTAAGCCATTTCAAAGTGTCTACAGGATTAGCACAAACATTTAAAAAAAACTTATAATGAGGATGACAGGCCCACAAGATATGAATCCAAAAGGAATAAAATACTAATTAATAATTAAATTATAGGCATGGATAAACATTGAACTGCTCTGCTTTAAGGTGAGTTGTGCAGCATACAAGCAAAAACAAAACTCAAAACATATTGGACTAAAAATCATCAAATCCAAACTTAAGGTTCTGTGAAATTCTGCTCAGAAAAAACAATTACAGCATTTAATAGGCATGCACAGTAGTCTGGCCTACTAGGCTACATGTAGTATAATGTACTACTAAAAATCAGCCAGCTCCCCGAGTGTTGCATTTGTAAACCAATTCAATGCATCATGAAGTTAGTACTCAAAGTAAGGGTGGTGATGTTCAACTGCAGAGGGCAATGGTGGCTCTTCTTAAATTAATCCAACAGAGCAAGTTTCTGATTATGATAAACTACAATGTTGGTGAAAGAATGAATTGCAAAATATTCATTCTACCTGAACGATGTGTCACACCCTGTCAAAAAGAGGTGAATATCCAGCAGCCATACCACATGAACTGCAGAAGATGTCATCCACCTGAAGCTAAGCATGTTCAGGCCCGGCTGGTACTTGGATGGGAAACCATCTAGGAAAAGCCAGAGGTGTTGGCAAGGCCAACAAGGGGTGCTTACCCTGTGCTCTGAATGTGGATCCCAATGCCCCAGTGCAGTGATGGAGACATTGTGCTATAAAACTAGCACCACCCTTCAGATGACACGTAAAACCGAGGTGCTGACACTCTGTGTATCCTTGGTGCCCTCCATGTCCTAGTTATTCTGGCCCCCTAATCATTCAGGTGGATTATGCACATTAGTGGTGGTTTAATTGGCTCCCCACTCATTATGAAAAGTGCTTTGAGTAGTGAGAAAAGCGCTAAATACATGTAAAGAATTATTATTAAAAGGACTGTTAAGAGAGCCGATATTGAAGTGCCACATGAGATGTAGATTTCAGTGCTCAACACACCCTAATCAACACCAGTAGATGCAAGCAGGAGGCTGCACACCATCCACTGTTTCAGGGTGTTTAGACAAATAACTAAAGGAAATTAACATTACAATGTACTTTTAAATGCAAACAAGCCATGCCAGAATAATCACAGTGTTTTAACATGTAGTGTATCCATAGCTCAGTGCTTATCTACACTCTGTTTACTGTTGGGACCTACAGTGATAGTCAAGATGACAGAAAGATATTGTAGCAGACAGAAGCATGCCTCACATGCATCTCATCTATCATAACACCCATTAAATTGTAAATAAATGATTCCTTAAAATTGTTACCTTGTGCTACTGAGCTCATGAACTGATAACAGCAATTTTAGCTTTTTATTTTCTCCTCTCTGACACCTTGTTTCAGATTCTTTTGATCTCTCCTTGAACTTGGCAGTGTAAACTTCAAAGACTGGAAGAACTGGTGGTGGGTGTTTGAGAAGAAGACCTGTGTGTGTAGCCTTTGCAGCACAGAGTTTCACCACAGTTCACTACTTATATTTTAACAAGCTGTCCCCTTGACGTTTGACCCTACAAGAACAGGCTACATGACACAGTGAAGGAGTGAACTCGCAAGGCTTGTTTTTGATTGCAGAGTCAATGACATACTTCAGTTACATTGGTTTCCAAAACCTTAAGTAGCCTTTTTGTTAAAAATACTGTTTTTTGACAACTTATCCATCTACTCATTTAAACCACTTGACCCATTTCAGAACTGAAGGGAGAGGGAAATGTTAGTGCACAATTCAGTAGGGTGCCAATGAAGGCATTCTTGCACACACCCACAACTTTCTCATATACAAGAGTTCAGTTCAGTTAACCTAAACTGCTTGTCTTTGAGAAGTGGGAGCAAAACCCAAGCAGACATAGCGGGAACGTGCAAATTTCACACAGAATTTGAACTCCAGAGCAGCACTGCAGCAGAGCTGAGCACTGTGCAGTGTTTTTTCCAGCAGACTGGAAAACCAGAAAACAGAATATGAAGTTCACCATTGGGTGTAGTAAATTAGAGATTGGTTGATATGGAACAACACATTTTGGGAAGGTTCAGCAGAGATGAGGGGAACATGAAAGCATGTGGGTCAGCCTATTAAGTTTGTCTTCTCAGGCTGCAATTTCTTTTATTTCTTTTTCTGTTAGGCTTGGCGGATGAATTGGCAAATAAACTCTTTGGAGCTCCTGAGCCTCCTGTTTCAAACATTGCTCGTTCTTTGCCTACAACAGTACCAGACTCGCCAGTTTTGCATCCAGCCAGGACTCCAAAAACGCCAAGAACACCACGACTACAAGATCCTAACAAAACACCTAGATTTTACCCTGTTGTGAAAGAAGGAGGGAATATTGATGGAAAGGTATGTACAATTTTAAAACTGTCCGTTTTAATTTGAGTTCTATTTAAATTAGATTTTTTTCCATCCAGTAGTATATATGAAAAAGAGTTTTTTCCCACACCACAGTGGTTTATTTTTGTGTCAGATGTTCTAAAGAACACAATATTCTTAATTAATTAGTTTTTCGCAGCATTTTATCTTGCCCCATTCTTTCCAATAAGTCCATCATTAAACTTACTGCTCCTTACAATTAGTACAAATGAAGAAGCATTATGTTAAGTGTGATCATTTTTTTTGTCTGCACTACTTTATTTTTAAGACATTGGAAGTGTTTACTTTTTAGAATATGACATTTGCTGGCCCATCCTCCCCCTTCCCTTTTAGATATTTGTGCCTCATTCTAGACAAGGCAGCTTTTCATTCTTTCATTATGAAAACTGCTTAAATATAGCGCTATAGTTGAAATGAGGTATTACCAGAATATCAAGGTGAACAACAGGAACCATTTTCAGCTAGAATTGCAAACAAAGCCATGGTCATTCATTCTGGGACAGTTTGGGACTACTAGTCAGCCTGATTCCAAAAAACAGGCAAACACAATTTCCAGAGAAACCTCTGAGCAGACACCAAGGGAGGACTGAAACTCTTGTCTTAAGATATGAATATAGCGTGATGTCACTTGCTTCCTCCTATACCAAAGCTTGGACTGCAAAGTTTGTTGTTTGTGAAACTTTTACAAAAACATCTGAGAGTTAGACTCTTAACATTGCTAACATTCACCAAGCAGTATTAGTAAGATCCAGTTTTCCAGCTTTAACTGAATATACAATCTGCTGCATTTTGTGACTGACAAGCAGCTATAGGAAATGTTGAACACAAGCATGTGTCCTTGGCCTTTTCCCACGTATTTTGGTCTTGTCCCTCACTTTATATGCTTTCTTTGTCCTGGCCTTGTTTGTGGAGTAATCTTCCCTTTTCAGTCTTTTACTTGACAAAAAGAAATTTTGTGCTCCTGAGTAGCTGGCTGTCAGCGCTGCTTGTACCTTTGCTAGAAACACCAGAAAATCAACTTGAGGTGAAAAAGTGGGGGAATAGTCGAAGTAGTCACTGGGAAAGGTGAGGCTGCGGTGAACAGGTTATAGCATTCAGAGATAAAATACAATTTAGAGTGCAGTAACCTGTTTTGTTTTATCAAAACAGGTGAATTGTAAACACAAATTACCATCCTTGTAACAAGTTATCATGCGGTCTCTGCCCTAGCAAATAGTGCATGAACAAGCCTCTACTGGTGTAGATGGTGCACCTTCTAAAGCAAATTCACGGCCTGCCATTTCGCCTTGTTTTGAAAAGTAGCATTTTAAAGGTGTGTAGGATGGTCAGGGCCAACCCTGAACTTGAGATGGTAAGGAGCTGTACTTGTGGGTAGAAAGACATGACACCAACAGAGAGCAGTGATTCTACTTTCAGGACATTGAAATTGTGTACCAGGACCAAAACAAAACACAGTAAAATATCTGCAGGTCATAAGAAGTTTTCAAAATTGTTTACAAAATGAGTAGCTTATGGGGGGGGGCTCTCCCAACCAAAAACTACTACTTGCTGAACAATTTACTGGACCAGGTGATACTAGCTCATGTCCATGACTGAGGTGTAGTAGGTGGTTTTCTAGCAACTTGTCTTATTGTGGACATGCAATAGATTTCCATATTTCAAGCTAAACTAGTACACAAAGGCGCTCCATTTAAATGATTACGTCTAAAATGCTTTCTCTACCTTAGTTACTGCCTTTGAAAAATTTCCATGTATGCATACAGTTGTGCTTGAAAGTTTGTGAACCCTTTAGAATTTTCTATATTTCTGCATAAATATGACCTAAAATATCATTAGATTTTCACTCAAGTCCTAAAAGTAGATAAAGAGAAACCAGTTAAACAAATGAGACAAAAATATTATACTTGGTCATTTATTTATTAAGGAAAATGATCGAATATTACATACTATATTTGTGAGTGGAAAAAGTATGTGAACCTTTGCTTTCAGTATCTGGTGTGACTCCCCTTTTCAGCAATAACTACAACTAAACGTTTCCGGTAACTTTTGATCATTCCTGCACGCCGGCTTGGAGGAATTTTAGCCCATTCCTCCGTACAGAACAGCTTCAACTCTGGGATGTTGGTGGGTTTCCTCACATTAACTGCTCGCTTCAGGTCCTTCCACAACATTTCAAATGGATTAAGGTCAGGACTTTGACTTGGCCATTCCAAAACATTAACTTTATTCTTCTTTAACCATTCTTTGGTAGAACGACTTGTATGCTTAGGGTCGTTGTCTTGCTGCATGACCCACCTTCTCTTGAGATTCAGTTCATGGACAGATGTCCTGACATTTTCCTTTAGAATTCTCTTATATAATTCAGAATTCATTGTTCCATCAATGAAGGCAAGCCGTCCTGGCCCAGATGCAGCAAAACAGGCCCAAACCATGATACTACCACCACCATGTTTCACAGATGGAATAAAGTTGTTATGCTGGAATGCAGTGTTTTCCTTTCTCCAAACATAATGGTTTTCATTTAAACCAAAAAGTTCTATTTTGGTCTCATCCATCCACAAAACGTTCTTCCAATAGCCTTCTGGTTTGTCCACATGATCTTTAGCAAACTGCAGACGAGCAGCAGTGGCTTTCTCCTTGCAACCCTGCCATGCACACCATTGTTGTTCAGTGTTCTCCTGATGGTGGACTCATGAACATGAACATTAGCCAATGTGAGAGAGGCCTTCAGTTGCTTAGAAGTTACCCTGGGATCCTTTGTGACTTCGCCGACTATTACACGCCTTGCTCTTGGAGTGATCTTTGTTGGTCGACCACTCCTAGGGAGGGTGACAATGGCCTTGAATTTCCTCCATTTGTGCACAGCCTGTCTGATTGTGGATTGGTGGAGTCCAAACTCTTTAGAGATGATTTTGTAACCTTTTCCAGCCTGATGAGCATGAAGAACTCTTTTTCTGAGGTCCTCAGAAATCTCCTTTGTTTGTGCCATGATACACTTCCACAAACGTGTTGTGAAGAGCAGACTTTGATAGATTTCTGTTCTTCAAATAACACAGGGTGCCCACTCACACATGATTGTCATTCCATTGATTGAAAACACCTGACTGTAATTTCACCTTCAAACTAACTGCTAATCCTAGAGGTTCACATACTTTTGCCACTCACAAATATGTAATATTCGATCATTTTCCTCAATAAATAAATGACCAAGTAGAATATTTTTGTCTCATTTGTTTAACTGGTTTCTCTTTATCTACTTTTAGGACTTCAGTGGAAATCTGATGATGTTTTAGGTCATATTTATGTAGAAATATAGAAAATTCTAAAGGGTTTAACAAACGTTCACGCACAACTGTAGGTTGTCTATCTGCGTGAATAGTTCAGTTGAGAGCTGATCTGAGTGAGAAGAGCATACCTCTTATTGATGAGATGATAAAAGAATGTTTCTTTAGGAGGCTTAGAAATAAGAAGCTCATATTCTGCAAGGGGCACTCAATCATACCTTCAACTAACAACTAAATCTTTCTTCAAACCAAACTGTATACATTATTTAATCCTGATAATACTTTATCCTCTACAATCTCTAAAATATTTAGGATTTCTTTAACAGTACTTGTGGTAGCAACCCTTTTTACTCATCCAGCGAGGAGATCTGTTTAGTTTTTGTTCTGCTTCTAGTTGTTAGTGTAAAATGATGCTCTTATTTTACATAATGTACTTTTAAATCTACCCCACTTCGCCTCAAGTGTGTCACATAAAAAAATAAACTGTTACAGCCATTAAGCTCTTATGAATTACTACAAAAATGAACTGTATAAGAGTTTCCCCATTGTTAGTATAAAAGTCATGATTACTTTTAAATATGAATCTCAGCTGTTGTGCTATATTTTCTGTTGGTTATCCCACTTTATACTTGTATAATTAAATTCTTCAAATTATAGATAGCATCTTTCTCGAAACTTGCTTTTTTGTTATTGCTAAAAATTCTTTGTCTTTTGGAGGTGTCCATTACTCCTAGTATATCTTTGTTGCATTTTTCCTTACCTAGATATCCTCACAATGATGTGATTGATCTGCTGTTCACATCATTTAAATTATTTCTTAACTCATAAGTATCTTGCCACCTTTCCAAGTCTGACTGCCCTTTCTTAGTAACATGTACTAATTTGTATGTTAAATCATTCACATCTCATGAATTCAACCAGGTGTCATTTATTGTGATATTTTTGTATTTATGTGGCAATACAGTAAACCAATGTTTATATACAGTTCCCTCCACAATTATTGTGGTAAAAATAAGCAAAAAGGGTTATAAAAAAATCACTTTTTGGTGAATTACCTTGATTTCACAATGAAGAAAATGAGGTAAATCCAACCATTAACTGAAGTAAATTTATTCTTAGAAAAAATGTCTCATCAAGAAATAATTAATGTTGTTATATTAAATGTTCGCATAGTATTCTTGTCCTGGGGTGGACAGACAATCTGACCCCGGCTGATTTCGGCCTTGTGTTGTCGCCATAGGTTTAATAGTAGAATCCCTGAAGCCTATGAAAATATTCATAATGCCGGACTTTTTTCATGTTATAGTAATAATGACAAAATCCTGACATGATGTGTGTAATGTGTGAAGACTAAAGTCCAAATATCAAATAAACAAAAAAGTTACAACAAAACAAGTGCACTTTTATTCAAGAATATAACTGAAGAAAATGTCAATGTGTAAAACCGAAACCCAAATCTTAGTCAACACAAGATAGACATGTCTACTTGGTGCAGAGGTAAGAGCTGCAGCCTCATAATTAAGAGGTTGTGGATTCGATCTCAGAGGTTGTGGATTCGATCTCGAGTCCTACCTGAATTTACAGTTTTGAGTAATGAGCTTCAATTATTATTATTGTTATTATGTAATAAAAACCTACATTTCATTTGAGTGTTACACCCGGTGTAAATTTCTGCTGCTTGTAAAAGTTATTTATTTATTTTATTTATTTTTCGGTTTTATTCTCTCAGTCACTCAGTATCATGTGCTACAACAACCTTGCCCCTCCCTCTCTGAGTTGATGCCGTTTATCTCCATTCTTTTCACAAGAGCAGCGGTGACCAGTTGGTGCTGTGGTTGATGCCTGCTCAGAACTATTTGTTATACTGACAATCAAAGATACAATGCCCCGTAACCGCTATCAGAGTACTATGCGGCATTTGCACTTTGACAACAAAGACACCCATGCAGAACGTGTGAAAAACAACAGATTTGCTGCGATCTCGGACATCTAGCAACGTTTTGTTGAGAACTGTGTTTTGAGTTACAACTCAGGGAAACATATTACTGTTAATGAGCAACTGTTTCCAACCAAAGTCTGCTGTCCTTTTTTGCAATACATCTCAACCAAGCTTGACAAATTTTGCACAAATTTTAGAATTGTGGCAGATTTTGAGACAAAGTTCACATGCAATGTCACTTCTTATTTTGGAAAAGATCGTAGTCGTCCCACGGGAGGAAGTCTTTCCGAGACTGTGGTCATAAAGCTTATGGAGCTGTTCTGGCCAAAGGTAGAACCGTAACAATAGACAACTTCTTCACATCGTTTTAACTGGCTAATAGACTGCTGCACCGCAACACATCTCTGATTGGCACCATAAATAAAGTGGGACAGAAACTTCCACCTACGGCTAAAGTCACTTTAGTATGGCAACAATTTCACACTAGTATTTAGATTTGGCAGGGCCATGCTGACGATGTATGTGCCCAAAAAGAAGTCTGTCTGCATTCTCAGTACCATGCACCATAACTTGGAGATTGGGCAAGATCGGAAAAAAAACACGTTCAAATGACATTGTGTTTTTAAAAATTGACATTTTCATGTTTGAATATGAGTGTGCAAGTGCGAGAGAGGCAGAAACAGATTTGATGTCATTTAGGTGGTTACTGGAATATAAAATAAACACTTTCACAAAGATAAAATGAAACAAGTGTGCTTTTATTCAAGAATAAAACTGATTTAAAAAAAAATTAAAGTGACAACAAGACTCCAGGTAGACATGATTCAGCAACATTTGTGTGTCTTCTTATACCCCTTCAGCAATATCTTTTACAAGTAGCAAAAATTTACACCAGGCGTTACAGACTCAAATCAAATGTGTGTTTTTATTATATGGCAGTAGTAATAATAATAGCAGCTCACTAATCAAAATTGTAAATGCGGGGAGGACCCGGGATCAAACCCGCAATCTCTTTTTTACGCGATGGCAGTTCTTACCTCCTGCACTAGCCAAGCTGATATGTTTAGTTTGTGTCGATTGACATTTGAGGTTGGGTTTTTAACTCATTGATAGCAATATATAAATTGATTGATCTTTGGTTATATTCTTGAATAAAAGCACACTTGTCTTGTTATATGTTTATCTTTTGTGAAAGTGTTTATTTGATATTTGGACTTCAGTCTTTGCACATTATACACTTCCCATTAGCATTTTGTCATTATTACTATAACATGTTGAACACTTTACTAAAACAGAAATGTTTTTCATTTCTTGCCTCACACTTCTTGTCATCCTACACTTACATAGATCTTTGTAGATACGGAACACGGCGCACACATGAAATGTATGTATTCCAAATACTCTATACAACTCCAGGCACCTCACACCCAGATAAAGAGACCTCCGCATCTGATTTGAATTCAGCTGCCTCAGTGGGGGATGAGTAAGCAGGCTGCCTGCAGCCAGTGCTGATTGGCACATTTGCAAAACAAAGACGCTGATGAAGGGTTGTGAGGAAATTTAAGGTGGTCTGGCATTACGAATATTTTCATAGGCTTCATGGTTTCTAGTATTAAAATGGCAACTTATGGATTACAAATATTTTTATATTACAGTATATATGAATTAATTACGTACCTTTTTATATTGTTCATTGTTGCCCCATCTTTTCCTATTCCCCAGTCATTCCATATTATACTTAATCATTAGGTTTCTGCGCATACTAAGTTTATAAAAATAAAACTTTGCTCTGATCTTTCACATTGCTGGTTAATGTTACATTACATAATTGCATAATTGCTGCATTAAGTTTAATTGCTTTATGAATTGTAAATCTATGTACATTTGTAAGTTATTACCTCCTTTCACTTGTGGCAATCAACTTTTGTTACCTGTCCTACTACACTTGTTAAAAAAATAGGCCTTTGCCTGATGTTATTCAGTTATGTCCACCTCTTTTTTTAAGTCGTTATGGATAAACACGTCTGCCAAGCAAATAAATGTATCTTACAGGTAAAACTCCGCTGTCCTAAACTGTCTTTTTTTTCCTGAATTCTGTTGTATATATTTTTTTTTTTCCAGACACCAAGAAAGAGAAAAACAAGGCACAGTTCAAATCCACCTCTCGAGTGTCATGTTGGCTGGGTCATGGACTCTAAAGAGCACCGGCCTCGAACATCTTCTGTCAGGTAACTTTGACTGCTCCTTCAATAACCATCTCATTAAAGAAAGTCCCTGGAATATTAACATCAATCACAAAAACAAACATTTGAGTATATTTAAATAAATGTTTTTAAATAATATGACTAACTTAAAAATACTGAGCTGTCAGGCTTTTCATTGTGTTTCGTGGGCACATGTTAGTTCCCTAGATAACGATTTACTGTCTGTCTGTAAGTATTAACAAGTTGCTTACTCTGTTGTACTTGCACTGCACATTTGGCCCTGAAAAAGAAAATTTTGAAGCACGTTGGTGCAGGAAGTCTGTATTGCATGTTAATAACTGGACGTTGTTTTTGATTTGCTTTCCTGTGGAAATCGAGCTTTACATGTTTTACACATATTTGGAAAGTCCTCATATGCAGTTATGTCTGCCAAGCACAATGAGAAGCCTCTGGGCTCAGTATTTTAAGCTGCATAACTCTAAATAATACTAAAATGTATTGTTCGTTTTGTGAGTTTATGAATAACTGCATAGTAGTGAAACAGGACAAAGTTTAAAAATCAATGAACAAACAGGTATTGCTAGCTAAGCGGTGGCAAGGTACACTCCAAAACATGGCCAAAGGTAGAGCGACTCAAACGGAAGCTGGCATGTGAGTGAGGAGGGCCCTGCCCGGCTCCCCACTCCTGACGTCACACTCTTCTCTCCCTTTGGCCCGCAGCCTCTGTCTTGGATTAGCGCAAATAAATCACTCCTGAAAGTGAACTATGATACTTGGCGCAATGACAGAAGTTGCAAAATCAACCAAATTATAGAAAAAAACCCAATCTAAATCTGTTAAGTAGTTCTCTCGTGAAAAGCAGACAGACCTACGGATGTTGGATTTTACATATATGTAGATATGTCTTGTAATTTACTCATAATATTTAAAAAAAAAAAAACATTTATTTAAATATACTTAACTGTTTTTCTGTGATTGACTACTGTATAGTAAATCTGCATCATTGTTCAGAAAATCTGTAACTACCAGAGCAAACAGGCCATATGTTTAATGTTGCTCATTCTTTGTAACACTGCGTACCTCTTCAGTATGAGGTGGGTGTTCCTTGGCTATTTTAAAGGAAGAAAAAATGTGGCTACACTGTTGGTAGGCAGACAGTTTTAAATTTAGGTAATTTCTCCATCACTGCAGTTTTAAGGAAACTCTAAGTCAGCTTTTGTGTGATAACACGACAGCACAAAAGTTCTAGGATAAGTAAAAGCATTAAAAGATTCTACTGGTGTTTCCTAGTTAACAAGGACTTTTGATGTGAATTTGCCTAAATTCTCTGGCCAGTTCAGCAGACTGGTCTGCCTTTATAAGGTAAAGTGCTTCATATACATCCTGAACAGGAAGTGGCCCTTTCCCAGTAATATTCTGAGCGCCCTTCACTCCTGCAGTAGTGCTTTGTGGCTGAACAGTCGCCATACCTGGAAGTCATGTCATCAGCTAGAATGGACTCCACAGGAAGTGTTGAATGTAGACGGACATGTTACAGTTTTCCTCACGTGTTGGCCAATCTTCCATGATGTGTTTTATTATCTCTTCCAAAAACAACTTATCTGTTGTAAAAATGTCTTTTCATATAGCATATAGAGCATGGGCAAATTACTTTATAAAATGATTCTGTTGCATTGACAGTGTTTGATTCTGCTTAGGTAAACCTAAATTTCAGAATGTCACAGAATAATTCTTATAATATAGGCGTGAAGTCTTTAAGCCCTTTGCACGTGGGTTCTTATTAAAATAATCAAACGGCACTTTCATGCTCTTGAGTGAGTGTATGTTTGTCATTTTTATGTGATTATGTTAGCTTTATTTTATAATGTAGTAACAGGAGAATTCCAAAAATGAAAAACATATTTGATGGTCTACTGTTACTGCCTTTTGCATGGATTAACACAATCGAACCAACCCCTAAAAAAAAAAAAAAAAATAGAAAATACCTTTAATTGACCTTTTTCCAGGGTTATTTTTGTATTTAACAGTGTGCTAACCTAAAGCTTTATTAATATCATTATTTTTGTTTTCTTAACAAATTTCCTTGAGTAGCAAACCCCTGACTGCCATTCAGTACAAACACATACAGTATGGTGTTATTAACAACTGCGACTCTTTCTCTTTTGTGATTCAGCTCAATATAAGAAAATAGATACTGCAGGATAGAAGTCATTTTAACTAAACAGCTCACTGGAATTTCCACAGAATGGTCAGGAAAAGAAAAGGGGAACGTTTTTTAAGATGTTAATTGTATCAAATGAATAAGATCTTTACAAAGTATTCCCTGTGACTGCCCAGTCCCCACTTTTGTTTTGGCATTTCCTCCGCTGTGCAGTGGGTGCTTCAAAGAACGTATTGACATTTGAATTCGGTAAATACTGGGTTTTTTTTTCTTTATTTGTTTTTAATTTCTTTACAATGTTTATCACATGCATTGAGAGTTGCAGCATTATAAGGTTTTACTTTGGATTATTAAAATGAAGAAAATGCAAAAAATGGTGTTGGCACTGAAAACCTTTGTTATGTGGAGGTGCTTCCATGTTTGTCATTAAAACTGTTAAGGATATGTGATTTTTGCTTATACAGGGTGACACAGAAAAACGGGAACTTTTGAGAAACCCAATAAAAATAGATGAAATCCAACAAAAAAATTTTATTAACAGCAATTGAACCACTACAACTTGCCTTTTAAGAGACAGTAATCCAAATTATCAATGTCTGAAAATTACGTCCTGTAGATGGCGTCCTCCTGTACGTATGCATTCTTCCAATCTGCTGTTGAGGTTCTCCATTGATCACTGCAGCATCTCAGCTGGGATACCACGAATTTCATCCTGTCGGTTTATTTTTTAGAGCAGATCCAGTCTCTTCAAAGTTTTTATCGCGTGTTTCGAGGGAACCCGACCATGACGCCCTAAGTTGAAAAAACGTTGGAACTCCCTCTGCGCACCTTCCAAACTATCATTGTTTTTGTAAAACATTTATGTGGCAAAAGCACGCTGCTGACCGTTCCACTGATCCATGATTACTAAATGGCAAGATTGTTTACAGCTCAAGGTCCCTGTTCCGCAGTGCTGCCAACTGCACATGGCTGCCACTACGCATTTCAAAAGTTCCCATTTTTCTGTGTCACCCTGTATATTTTATTTTTTTACATCTTCTACAAGCCAAGTCAAGTTGGGGAGCATGCACTGGTACAGTGCATTGCCGCACCCACCACATGACAAAACAACTCAGGATCCCGGTTTGCAACCCCCCTGTGGTGTTATGGGTCCACAGCTCGCTGAGTAAAGACCGTTCATTTAAATAAATAATCACCGCACTCGCAGCGGCTTCGTGAGGGGGCGTAGTAGTCGTAGCAAGCCGCGGGGCGATCTGCTGTGTGGCCGTTTCTCACCGAGTGCACAGGTGAGGAACTGCTCACATCCGTGATTGTTTCCGTGGCTAATGTGCTGCAGCTGCTATGGCCCCTCGCAATATAAAAGCGCGAGTCGGTTGGAAGAGGAGGAAAAGAACGAAAGAAAAGAGAGGGAGACGGAGGATTTAGGGAAGCATGTCGGTGCAAAAGAGAGAGCCACGAAGAGCGTGTGGTTGAGCAAGCGAATGAGCGCTCGCGGGCAGCTGCAAGAGCCTGGGTGTTGGGCCTACACCCAGGGGTTGGAGTTGATGTTGCTCCCGCTGAGCGACCAGGTAGCGGAAGTGACCAGGGGAGGGCGACTGGCCGCGGGAGGCTTGGTCAGGGAATTATCCAACGTGAGTGTCCTGGCCGTTGGATTGGACCAAGTCTCGAGGCTGGGATGAGTGCCAGACCGAAGCCAGGGATCAGGAGGTCTCCAGTCTCGTGCGGATGTGAGTTGAAGAGGGCAGCTGCAGAGAGCGTCTCGCCTGCTGCAAAGCCTAGTCGGGAGAAGCAGGTGAGACGCCAGCATAGGAAAAGCACTGAGCTTGTTGTTTTTAAAGATTGCTCTCTGTTGGACGTTTTAACCTCGTTTTTAAAGGATTGTTGTTTTTGTATATTTTTTTTACCTCCACGTTTTCTGTAATGGATTATTTATTTATAAGACTTTGGAATCACTGCACTATTTATTGAACACTGTTTTTGATTTGTTGGATTTTAAATAAAAGCACTTTTGCACATCTTTACCATCCCCTTGCTCAGTTGTTGCCTCCACTGTCTAGCTCACCTCGGTTATATCTATCGACGGTGTTGGGTTCAAGGGCTCCCGAACAACGATGGGAGCATGGAGTTGAACCCGCATCGTCACACCCCCAGGCAGACACGCGGTCCAGTCCCACTCTCCGGAAATGACCGTCTATCTGCCGCAGCCAGGTGTTATGTGGGCAACCCCTTGGCCTGGTCCAGCCACTCGGGTCCCCAACAATGAGGATCTTACGAGCCGGATCACCCTCGGGGAAATGCGCCACATGGCCGTAGTGCCGCAACTGACGCTCCCTCACAATGCAGGTAATGTGCCTCATTCGGGACTCCATGAACAACCGCTCATTCGACACAAAGTCAAACCAACAGTACCCAAGGATTTTCTGGAGAGGCACAATAGTACCAAAGGAGTCCAGTCTTCGTCTCAGGTCACTGGATAGCGTCCATGTCTCGCAACCATATAGCAAGAAAGGAAGCACCAGAACTCTAAAGACTTGGACCTTCTGCCTTTTTCCTACAAGCAGGATTAAAATATGAAGGGGTCTGCTTTTGATGAAAACACTAAACATTTTTAGCAGTAATTACTATTATGTTTTCAGGTAAAATATAAAAAACAAAAGCTGTGTAGTTTTGCTGTCTAATCATGAGGAGGACATAAGTGTCAAACGGCAATCTAGGACTTTGGTGTAGACTCGAGAATCACCCTGTTAGGCACACGTTTAGGGAGGATTTTTATTGTATTCTGTGTCAGTTCATTTATTTCCTTATTTTAAAAAATGACATGCACTGTAGCGAATGTGTCTCCGTTAAACTAAAGTTTTTTTAAGTAGGCATGGCATGTTTGTGTTTTTTTCACAGTAGCTCCAATGCCTCACCTTCAGAAGGCGCTCCTCTTGTTGGAAGCTATGGATGTACACCTCACTCCTTGCCAAAGTTCCAGCATCCTTCGCATGAACTACTTCAGGAGAATGGCTTCACTCAGCAAGTTTACCACAAGTACCGAAGAAGATGCCTAAATGGTAAAGAGAGTAAAATGAGGATTGCAGTAGCCAAGTTAAGATATTTCAGTAACTTGAGATGCTGTGTCAGTGTCAGGCCTGCTTATTTTAGTTTACAGTTGAGCTAACAGCACATTTATTTGGGGATGTGAGAGGAAAATTCTTGGCAGACATGGGGAGAATTTGCAAGCTCCACAGCATTAGCAACCAAGTGCAGGGCTCAAACTCTGGACACTGGATCCGTGAGGCTGCAAAAGGGTTAAAAAAAGTTCTAATTATTACATAAGTGTAAAATATAAGTGTAATACAAAGAAATGTTACCCCTGTAATGGGCTGGGAGAGAAGAGCAAGGCAGAGGGAGAGCTTGCTGATACTTAGTTGTATGTAGAAGTCCCATTGGCCTTTAGTAGTAGAGATGTCCACACGCCAGTTTGTCTCTGAACGCAGGAATGATGGGAGGAGGCATTGTAAAGTCTGATCGCTGCAAGCCGAAAAGAGCCTCAGTAGCTGTGCCTGTGAAGCACAATGTTGTGGAATGAGCTGCTGGTTAAAGGTGCTCAAAGGGGTCTGTGACTTGGCTTAATGAAAGCAATGGGTCTTAATATTCTTACTCTCGCAGTCCTTTTTTTGATGTTTACCTTGATAGCGTGAATCCATAAAAGAGCAATCCTGTATTTGTGCAATAGCAGAGGCTTGGCAACATAAAAAGAGTGGATGAAGCAACATTATTGTAGAGTAAAGAACGCACCTGAAATGAATGGCACGTTGCAACGGAGGCCAAAGGGCTGCTGTATACGGTCTTGTTATGCACACTTCAAGCATTGTGCCACATTGAGAACTGCCCTGGCACCTCCGTCACCATGTCGAGTTCTTCGCTTTGACACTTGACATATTTCTACATTTGTTCATAAGTTAAAGATTAACTTTAGAGTTAAATATATTTTTCGTAGGGAATTTTAAAATCAGTATTTGACTGCTTTAGTTTTGCTGTGTGCTTCACATGTTAAATATTTTAAATTTACAAATGTTCTTTTTTTGCTTTAGAGAGGAAACGGTTAGGAATCGGTCAGTCTCAAGAAATGAACACCTTGTTCAGGTTTTGGTCTTTCTTTCTTCGTGATCATTTTAACCGAAAAATGTATGAGGAGTTTAAACAGATTGCTTTGGAAGATGCAAAAGAAAATTATAGGTAAGAAATGCAATGGTTGTAACTGTCTGCCTGTGCAGTCATCCTACCAGCAGTGTATTACATTTAAAAATGTGTTAATCAAAGCTTAGACGTCTAAAATAAAAACAACTTTGGGAAGGTGTCATGCATATGTTGATACTCATTCATCCTCCAGTTTGCTCAGGTCTTTGTTGAGAAGTGATCAGTGGTACCAATCATTTACTGTAGCTCTTTAATAAAAATGTTTTTTATAATAG
The DNA here is from genome assembly GCA_026402145.1 of Polypterus bichir lapradei. NCBI lineage: Eukaryota > Metazoa > Chordata > Cladistia > Polypteriformes > Polypteridae > Polypterus > Polypterus bichir. Next base: position 7,569,662 of record JANRMT010062808.1, read on the forward strand.
AAGTTAGAAAATGAATGACTCTAAAAAGCTCTTGCATTGTCTGTTTAAATTGGGTAACTTCAGTAGCCTTACAACACAACAGACACGTTTCTTCAGATTCAAGATGACTACTGATGATCATGTCAACAAACTAATAAGAAATATGGTGATATGACAATTCTCTGTCTGCAACTTGTTCACAATGAGAACTCATTTTATACAGAAATGGCACTGAATTAAAATGGTCATAAAAAGCAGGCCGCATATTGGAAAACATTGTTTACAAATTGTTTCTAGTCGGATTCCAGTGCTCGTCACATGTTTTGCGTGCGGTTTCTTCAGCTCTCCCCCCAAACATTTACAGGTTACTTTAGATGGGGACTCTAAACTGACTCATTTGTGGCAGTGTGGACCTTGTGATTGATTGGAGGGCTTTCCAAGATGACTTCTGTCTTGTGCCCGATGTTGCTGTGACAGTCCATGGTTTTGTGCAATCCTAACTCGAATTATACGAGTTCAGAAAATACATGGATGTGAATTTGCAGAATAAGAGAGGCTCAGAAAGTATTTTGAATATGATAGCTGGTTACGGTGCCGGATTACTATCAGACTTTTTTGCTTGTTCATTTGGTGCCAATTACAACAGAGGTGTCCTCACAAATATAGTACGGTGTCAGTGGAGTAGAGAGGGCAACCGCAAAATTAAATGATTCTGTTGTTGGCACCATGGCCAGTCATTGAGGGAAGAAAATAATTAGAAATAAAATTTAAAAAAAAAAACCTCTGTAAGGCTCTTCAGGGCGATGGCCAACGTGATTTACTTAATGTTATGGTATTCTTGTTTATTAGCTGCACTGGTGGTAGTAGTAGTATTATCACTTGTACAGAGTCACCAGCACCAGATAACATTTATCCTCGAGTGCCTAAGGAAATCATTGAGTATATCTATCAACCCTTGGCACATATTCGTTTGAAAATCTCTGCACGCTGGGGAAATTCCTAAAGGCTACAGGCTAGCAAATATGATCCTGTTGTATAACAATGGTGATTGGGCCAATTCAAATAATTATAGGGCAGTATGTAACACATACCAAAGGTAAATTACAGTAGGCAAATATTAAATCGAGCATCACGTGTCTAGAATGGGAGTTTTAGCAAACAGTCGCTAAGAGTTGTGACGAGGAAGGTCGTGTTTTGAAATGTGAATCCCACAACAAGAACACAGGGTATGATTAGAAACTTGTTAGGAGCAAATTTTACACAATTATTTTACATTACACAAAGAACCAGGCATGGAATGAATTACCAAAGTAGTGTGGTGGGCCTTCAGATCTCGACTTGATGTTATTTTGGACAGTCTGGGTGAACAGGATGGACAAGCTGGTTGAGATGAATGGCCTGTTCTCATCAGAACATTCTAATGAGCACCTCTGTAAAATTTAACCAGGATGGAACACATTGCCACTTTCCAGGCCCATTCATTTGCTTTTAAGATCAAAAGGGATACATTTTTCTTAAAGTGTTAGGTTTTCTATGTATTAGACTGAGTAGCCAACTTAATTGATAATTTTAGTGTTTTTTTATATTGGCCCAATAAATACAATAATATAATAACGAGCAACACCCCCAAATACACACAAGAATAACAAAAACAAGAAAAGAAAAAAAAACTTTTGATGTGGCTACAAATTAAAAAGCAGTCACAATGCCTTTGTCACTGATATAAAATACTCCCATAAAATTTTGTCTGTCTGTGTAAAGATGTGCTTTTTGTAAGAAAATATTTAGAGCCAATATTTTCTTATGTAGAAAGAAATAAAAATGAAAATGTCTCTGTAGAGTAAAATCTAAGGGAGCAGTTTCTATTCAAAGTTACTTGGTTTCTAGCGTTTCATAGTATTAATTGTGCAAAGTTTCCTTAAGATTACCATGTATGCTCACGTATAAGTCGGGTCTTGAAACCCGAAAAAATCGTTCATAAAAACAGACCCCATCTTATACGCCTGTTCAAAAATGCAACACTTACTCTTTTTTTTTTTTTTTTTACATCATCTTGCCTTCTCCAATCAGTTTCTCAGACACATCAAATTTTGTTACAGTTACCAATTTCTTGCTCTACTTCAACGACATTTAATTTAAAAGTAGCTTCATTCTTTCTTCTGATTGAACGCTTCATTGTAGATAAGGGATGCTCTTACGATAAAGGTGTATGAGGGCGTGAGACAAAAAAACACAAATCAGTGCAAACATTGCTTCAGAATAGTTTGGGTATTACCGTGTGGTCACGTAGGCACAATAGAAAGAGACAGAAGTTAGGAGCACATGCTGATACAGCGCATTGCCACACCCACATAGGAAAAAAAAAAGGCAGTGTGCTCCATGGTTACTCTCTCAGGTAGGCGTTAGCATGTCATAATCTCTTGGACCAATAGCGTGAGTTTTCCGTATTCGACTTATATGACCGACATTATAAAATACCAGAAATCATACAGTAAAATCAAGTCCTGACTTATCCGCGGGAGAACTTATCTACGAGTATATACGGTAAATAATTTGTAAGTTACCACAGCCACACACAGAGCATTGAGTTGTGCATGAAAATGTATGAACCTGTCGCACAATTTGCATATTTTTTAAACCACAAACTGCTTATTTCAACTGAATTTGTCTCTTCATAATTAGAATGAAGTGTAATCATTTACCAGTTTGAGTCTTTTTAAAGAATATTTGTATGCAGCCAATTAACACTCCTTCAGGAGTCTCCATGCGTTAAAGCTACGCACATCGGTCATCGGAAGGATTTCGTCATTCACGTGATGTCCAGTCAGTGCATGTGTGGGAGCTTGAGGAATGTTTTCTTCAAGTTATCAGCTTTTATATATTGGCACTTTATTTGGAAGTATTTACATTTTTGACCAACTCAATAAGCAAGTGTTAGAAAACGACAAATTCATATTCAGAACAATGCATTAGAAAATTACCTTTTTAAACAGTGAGATGAAATGTAAAAAATCCAACAGTCCACTATCAAAACCTCAGTACACGAGAAAAAAAACAGCAAATTACACACAATAAGATTATTAGTATATGTTTAAAGAAGCTTTTAGGCACTATACAAGTGATAAAAATCTTGGTAAGAACTTCGAAAATAGCACGTCCTAAGTCAGAAAATGAATAGTAGTTTGTAGAACAGAAGAAATCGAGAGGGAAATCAGACACAAACCCCTATGAGATCAGGATGTTTTCAGAGCCCCTTCAGATGACAGCTTTAGCTGCAGATCTCACCCAGGAGCAGAGCATACGTGCCACTCATCTGGGGCTTTAGCCATCTGCTGTGCAGGAACATGTAGTGGAAAAGTCTGTCTTAATTCATTTTTTGTTCTTACTTCCTTTTATTTATTTATTTTTTTTTTTAAACAAAACCTCTTATTTCCTGCAGTAAAGTGTTGGCCAATTGCACTAAGAAAGCAGAAAATGATAAGAGGAAGTGTCATTCAGATCAAGTCTTTGCAGGCAGCCTGATATGTGGATTAAATTTAGTTTGAAATCTTGCCGTGATGTTTAGTGACTATCCATTGTGCTAATATTGCCGGGTGGTTCGGTTCATGTCAGCAGCTGAAGCCCCCCCACTGAAAGGCCGGGCTAACATCTATGTATGCTTCCTTTCCTCTTGCAGGTATGGTCTGGAATGTCTGTTCCGTTTTTACAGTTACGGCTTAGAAAAGAAGTTCCGACCAGATATCTTCAAGGATTTTCAGGAGGAAACCCTTCGGGATTATTCAATTGGTACGCTTTTAATACTAATATATAAAACATAAAAGGAAAAAAAAATATTGTGAAGAAAGAAAGAATACCTTTCAGAACAGTCTGAATTTAGTGCTTCAGTCAAGAATCCATTATGATTTTGGGCCATAAACTACAGATGATGGGTTTTCATCTAACTTGAAACTTAAATCGGACTTATTTGCCAGTTTGTTGCTACAGCGGAATGTTCACTCTGTTTGTTCTAAACGTTCTGTAGCCACATGATCTCATTTTCACGTTTCACTTGAGAAGCCCCAATCTGTTGACATATAGAGCCCGCTGCGTCTCCAGGAACTGACAGAAAGTCACATTTCTTAAGTAAGCTGATGCAGCCAGGCTTAGTTAAAGGCTGCCATGCTGACACAGGGTTCTGCGCTTCATTTCCCATTTCCGAAAAATTAGGAAGGCAAGCCATTCTTGAGATGTGAGCGCTGGGGAAGATAGGAACAGTTATGTCCACAAGTAGATGCAGACACACAAGTCTCTTCTCAGTACTGATCAAGACGTTACACACAGAGGGGGACACAGGAGCCTTTTTGACCACCTAACCAGCTGAAAGACTTGTTTTAGCCGTTGCAGAGTTGTGCTTTTCAAACTTGATAACACCACCCCAGTGGGTGCCCACCCGTTTACATGTTGGCATGTGAAAAGGCAAGTTATAGTGCTTTTATTCCTGCCTTTCTTCAATTAGACTAGAGCAGAATGAATTAATAGAGAGATACGTACATCATAATGAAATGAATGTAGGAAACATTGAACTGCCTGATAGCAGCAGCACTTAATAGCACACCTTGGAGGAATGAGCTTGTGGCTAAAAGTGCTCATCCAGTTTTTCCACAACGGTTTCCCGGTGTGTCCAGGGTTAGCCCTTTGATGGAGCACACTTTCCTGATAAGTTTGTTCAAGCATTCTATGCCATTAGAACTCCAGTTGCTTTAGCCATGTCATATAAAAACGAGGTTTATTTGAAATTTTCTTCGATTAATGTTGATTTTCTTGTCCCAGAATCTGATGTTTCTTAGACTTGTAATGGTTGAGCTGGTAGGCAGTTTGATTACACAAGGCCATGCTGCTGAATAAGCATACGCGTGGTGTCAGCGTATCACTTGAAATCAATCAGCACAGTACAGGAGTGAGAATGAGCTGATAGCCTAATGGATTCAGTATTTATTAAGCGATTAGCTCTGCTCGGGGCTTCTCTCCATAACGGTCATTGTCCTTCCTGAGATGGCAGCGGTGAGGAACAAACACAAGTTACTGGACCTACAAGCAGCAAGTTCTGCTAATAATCGTGGAGAGCCTCTCGTTGAAGCACCACTAAGCAAATCATTCGTCTCTCCTCAGAGGTTACAGCTTGTGGTGTGTAATTCTAGAGATCCACTTTGGATACTCACTTCAGCCATTTCAAAAAGGATAGTGTCTGGAAAGGGGAGCAACACCCTGAGCAGAGATCGTAGTTAATTAACACGGATGACGCTTTTATCAACCCCTGAATGAGAGATGGCGGGTCCGTTTGAACAGCGTGAAAGACTTAATAGATGGAACTGATTGGGAGAAGAAGTGCTTCTGGGAAGCCTCGTTTCGTTTGTTTGGGTCGATGCTCCAGGGCAGGAAGAAAAAAAAAACTACAATTACTAATTATAATTTTCTAAAAATTTAGGGCAATTGTATGGACTGGAGAAATTCTGGGCTTTTCTGAAGTACTCCAAAACCAAAAACCACACTGTTGACCCCAAGCTGCAAGAGCAACTTATTAAATTCAAGCGCCTGGAAGACTTCAGAGTGGATGTGAGTATCTAAACACGTTCATATTTTGCAGTGTTGTTTTTAAAGGAGGATGTTCTGCCGCAATAGTATTTTATTTATTTTTAAGCCCCCAATCGGAGAAGAGACAAGCAGAAGACGACACAACTCTTATAGCGAAGAAGGTGGTCGCAAGAGACCAATGTCTAACTCCTCAAGGCCTCAGAGCTCTGCTAAGAAGACTTCAGCAGCTTCCCAGAATCCACCCTCCAAGGCTGCCTCGAAAGACAACACAGCAACAGGGAACTCCACAGTCAAGAAAAAACAGGACCCAGAGGCCACCATAGCCAAAGGCCCCGAGACCAGTGGGAAATAAAGTGCATGAGGCTCCATGGGGTCTGCTGCACTGACAATTCAGCTTTTTTGAGCTCAAGGAGCTTATGAATGTGCAAAACAGTAATTTATCCAAACGTATCCATACAGATGACAATATCTTGATTAACACCACCTTGCAGGAAACATCTGAAGGATCTCCTCCACCACGCCTCATCCAAAAGCAATGCTCCACCTTCTGTCCCTTCACCTCACCACAGTCGGTTCAGCCTGCCTACACGTTCTCAGGTTTTGATGTGGATGGTGGAGGTGGTAATTAAAAAAACAAATATGGGTCAGGAAATTTTAAGTTTCAGCTTGAGCAAAACGTTTACAAAAAAAAAACAAAAAAAAAAGCATTCCTGTGTTGTATGCAAACACAAAATTAGGTATGCCTTACATTTCAATCTTAAGTTCAAAAGTGATTACAAAAAAAAGAATAAGGTGCCGCATTTATAGCAGAGGCTAGCGATGATGTTCATTCACACAGTCGTGACAATATCAGGATTTGGGGACAAAATGGACTTGACAGTGGCTACCAATGTTTACCTGCAAAATGCCTTTGGTGCTACTATGTGCCCCTTTTACTTTGGAGAGGTAAAACTAGCAGTGAGAACCTCTGAATGGTTATCTCAATTTGCTGACTGGTAGGCTGAACTCCCCCCAGACTGTGTGAATGTTTAATTATGTTGTTGCTTTTATCATTGTGAAGGCCACAAGAAAACGACACAAGCATGGACAATACATTTAAGGAAGTCCGTTGGCCAATCTGATTATGTTCAGTGGGCACTGGCACACTATTTACATCACACACATGATGTGACAAATGAAAAACACTAGGCCTTCAGTGCTGTCTCGGAGCGGGAGCTTCAGTTTCTTTGCTTTGCACCGAATAATCAGCGACTCCCAAAGTTTAGCAAGTGGGAAATTGGCAGAGAAGTTGAAATTGCATGCCAGTCTTTAGATAAAACTCTCGCATTTTTGGCTAAATTAATGCTGTGTGAGAAACTCCCCAAAATATTAGTAATAACAAAGTGATCACTGCAACGACTCCCTCATGATTACCGTTGATCATTGAAGTCTGAATGTGCAGTAACAACCTTGTGAAACAGCAAGCAGTGAACCATGGAAGTGGTCTAAAAACACGCGGTCTGTCTGTGTCTCTGTTGTGTTGTAGCCAACAAGCCTCACAGCCCGTGACACGATTCCCAAACGGAGGAGTGTGAAGGTAACGGTGCGGTCGAGGAGGAGGCCATGGGGCGGCACCACCAGTCTTACTATGCAGGGCCTTCTACCATCGAGTCCCGTTTACACACGAGCTGGCTGCTTTGTGAATGATTTTTCAAACTTGCATCTCTCTACTTTTAGATACATGGGGAGCCTGCCGATTTATTATTTTAAAGAGGTTTTATTATTGTTTAAAAAATTATTTTGTGGGGATATTACTAAAACAAAAAAAAAAAAAAGCTTCTATTTTTCTGCTAAAATAATTACTTTTTTTGGTTTGTTTGGTATTGTTTTTCTCTAAATTAATATTCACTGGAAATCGTGTGGATGTAATTTTTTTCAGGCATTTTGCTGCTTTAGACAGACAGGAGCGATGTTGATGGTACCTAATATTTGTATTTATATTAGTAAAGCTGAGATTTTTTTTTTTATTCAGCAATTTGAATAGATGCTTGGGAAGTGCCGCTTGCCTGTCTGCCAAGTGATTCGCAGCCCTTTATTCATCTGATGCTTCTCGCTGGCAAAGGCGCTTTTGTACAATATTTGGATTTGGAGATTGTATATACCAATAATCAGTATTTGCTTATTACTTTATCCTCCTAAGAAAATTGTACACATTTAGGTTGTGAGTGGTTGTTTGTGGTAATTTTTTTCTCAATTTTATAAAAATGCTTACAAAAAAATTTTAAAAAGCCATTTTTTGCTGTTTTTGTCTTCATTTCTAAACAACAATGCACACTCTGTCCGTCACACAAAAAATGAAAAGGTACAGAAGCTTTTTGGAGGAAATGACAGCAAGGAAGGATGCAAGGCTAAGTGGAAGAGTGGCAGCCCCCCATTACAGTCTCACAAGGTGAACGTGGGACATCAACAGTTCGATGGAGGGATTGGAAAAAGTCGGTGGTGCAAAACCAAAGCCATCGAGTGGAATTTCCACTTCCAAATGGTGCAGTGAGGTTAAGCAGGGTCTAGCACTGGCGAAAGCTTTGGCACCAGCAGCATTTCAATACTTTATGGCCTGCATTGTGCACAAAACCAGGTCTGCTGTGCAGGAGAAGCAACACCACAGGCTAAATGGATATATTGGAGGCTGTTTTAATGAGATCTCATCTTGTGGACAGCTAGAACCTAACAGCCTCTCAGAATGGGTAGCTATAGCCAGAGCTGGAGCGTTAGTTGTGACAGACTAGTGCCAAATAGAAAGTTGGCATTGCATGGAGACATCACAGATAAATCACTAATCTATAAGATTTAATTGGTCCATTCAACACACAAAACACTGGAGAACATAAATTCAAAAGGCCGAAGAAGAAAAAACTAATCTATCACCACAATTTAAATACTTAAAACAAATGTGTGTTGCACACTGGTCATAGATCAGTGAAGATGGACACACCAATGTACACTAGGTATGGATGGCACACCACTGACACTGCAGCCATGGATGGTAAGTGGAGAAGTGGACTTCGATCCTGCAGTATTGCAACAGCGGCCAGCAGGGACTTGCACTTGAAAGTCTTGGCCTTGCTTACTGGTCACTACAACTGCCTGTTGGAAACGTCTGAAAAGGAAAACACCATGGGCTTGACGTTTAACACTGTGTATAGAATTCACACTAAAAGGGTGTACAGACAAAAACAGAAATGTGCTTACACACAAAAAAAATTCAGGTGCAGAAAAGATAATGGCAAAGTTGTGGACAAAATAAGAATTCAAGCGAATGTGAACTTTAGGTCCTACTCAGTGAAGTATAGGCAAGGAAAAATGTATGATGTGGTGGCTTTAATCTGTTTATTTTGTCATTAAAGTAGAACATCATAAATTTCATCACTAGAGTTTCCCAAATCCCATCGTAACTAGGGTAGCATGTTAAATGCTTCATATTCTTAGTGTTCCTCGACCCTGTCACTAATCACTACATGCTTCTTAAATGGGCTTCCTCTTACACTGACAGGAGGGCACAGGAGGCAGTGATCGCCCCGCAGAATACGTTACATTCACCACTCAGAAGAACATCCTTTGAATTCTGTGTTTGTGTCCTTCACCACCAGCTCACAAATCCAACATTTACACATTACATGTAAAATCCCATTACAACGAACTCCCAGGGACCTAAAAAATATCTTGTAATGAAAATTTTGTTGTAATGAGATTCTGTATTTGTTACTATAGTGCTTTCTTTAACTTGCGCCCAGGTGGTTGCAATCATTTCAATAGCTTCTTTCACGTTAAATTGAATCACTTCCCGCCTACAAGTTATGCTGACGAGAACTTTTCTCAGCATTTCCTTGTGATAATACACTTTCGGGATGCGAATAATGCCCAAATCCAATGGCTGAAGCACTGTCAAGCAATTGGATGGGAGGAATTCAACGTAAACATTATCTAAATGTGGAAGCATGTTGTGGGCAGTACAGTTATCAATCAGGAGCCGAATCATCCTTTTCTTCTTATTGTGAGATTTCTGAACTCTTTTGAGAGCCCCCCCCCACCCAACAGTAACAGCACGCTGAAGTGCATCCCAAAGTGCGATTGCAGCGTCTGTGTAAGATTTTGTTTGTCCGTTGCCAGGGCAGGGCAAAAACAGGCTCTTAGCACTCCAGTGAAGCAACACAGAAGCAAATCGTAAAAGATCAGGGTCGCGCTATAAGTCCGTCTTGCACCCCTGAACACGAGGCTGAGTCTCAGTACTTTAGCAAAACCAGCTTTATTCAGCATGAAACAGGAACTGCCCACTTATTTATTATAGCGGGATCCGCCGCTCTGCTATATGCAGACACAGCAGTCAGGCAGAGTCGTGGCCAGATCAGTGATCAAGTAATCCAGTTACCTGAATTTACACTGTTCCTTGCAAAAATACTTTGTTGTAATGAAAATTTCGTTGTAAAGATATTCGTTGTAATGGAATTTTATCTGTATTTCAATTAAACCAGTGGAATACTTCATAAATCTAGCCTCTTGGAGCCTCGTCACAACTTCCATAAATGTTCTCTGCATTGAACATCCAGCTGTTTTTGCAGTTAGATATTGTGGCAAGGTGTCCTGGGAATTTAATGGATGTTCTTCCGGATGAGCTTTTTTTATTCTTTATTTTAGCAGTACTGTCTCTGTCAAACATAACCCCTAACTCCTGTCCTTCTGTTTTCTTTCTCCACACAACCAATCGCCACACAACAAATGTGTTCATATTAGCTACCGCTGCGGCACTACGCCCCCTCCTGTTTAAAGCATGCTTTAATACATTTAATCATGAAAATGATATTAAGTATACATCTAAGTATTCTAAAATTGTCAGAGGGCTGTAATATCATGAATGCAATGTATTCTGTATGGCACACCTGTCGGCGTGTTGTGGTGTGGATTCACTATGCCCCCACAATGTTCAAATTATTAACGGTATCCATTATTTAAATGAAGTTAACTTATCTGTAAAATGTAATATGCATATTTTAATGCACTTCATCATAAAGATGATATCAAATATACATCCTAGCATTCTAATAGCACACAGCTCCAAGAGGATAGCTCTTGGAAATCTAAATCAACTTTGTAGCCAGTCATCATCCGTGCCTTAAATATTTGCAGTTATATGCAATTAATTTCAGTGTATTTGATAAAGCCCACGTTGCGGATGTGAATCTAAAAAAGAAGGAAACGACACAAACAGTAGCACTGCTTTGATGCTGGGTGCCGCCCATTTGCAAAACCGAGCAGAAAAGTGCATACGCATGGTTTAAGGCTTATCGTGAAAATGTGTGTTTAGTTTTTATACATATCGAAGGGAACATGGAAACTGGCATACGCAACATTTTTGTCTATACGCACCATTTATACATCTGAGGGCCCCTTGAGAGAGAGAGGCCCCAAGCGCCACTTCATCAGAAACTTTGAGACATTTCTCTCAAAAACCCCTGTGAAATATTTATTTTAAACATACAATTTGAGACTTCAAAATACATTTAGTAACCCACGTACGTTAGTCGCACCCCAACCCTCTGCATTTCACATCCTCTCGCCTTTCTCCCCCAAGTCAGAGAGTCAACTTCTATTGAACTGTAAGAGCATCACATTACAGTGTTGCCCGCTCCCACGACTACAGTAGGGAGTGCTCTCAAATCTCGTGGGATGTCTTCATGCTGTTGGTAATTAAAAGTACGTAACAGTATGGCCTTGAGCCAGTTAACTGTAGCAATAATGACCTGTAAACATCAGCGACTCTAAAAACAGTGAAAGAAAAAAAAAATGGTTTATTGGATGTTGTTTGTGTTGTTGGAAATGAGCGACACTACAAATCAGATACAAGTATGAACCATGAGTTGTGCTCAAAAGTGACATTCATTTGTTGAGAATTTTGATGAATTAATGAAAAAGGTTATTAAATTAGAAGGTAATAAAGTGGTCATCTGATTAGATATCCTCTAAGCTTAACCCCAAATAAGAACTGGCTTTGTGATGCTCTGAGAAGATGCAAGAAGCAGGAAGAAAAACCCAAAATCGAAAGAAAGTGACAGTCAACAAGAAGGTAAGGCCAGAGGGAAACACTGGAAAGTGGAGGTGGTGAACTTCTTTTCCCATAGAGCAGCATCTGATGAGGACAAGGATCTCTCCATCAGTTTCAACCTAATATGCTTAGACTTAATCTGGATTCTTGCATACCAAGCAAAACTTGGATTTCTTTACTGTTGAAACTTGTCAGCCTCCCACCCTACCTAAATTACAGCTCCTAGTCTGAAGATCACAGTGACTCCATGTCACTGAACGTGTCTGGGAACTTTAGAATAGGGAACCATACAAATGAAAAGCAAAACTCGAAAGTAAGTTTATGAACTCCTTCTACCCTTATTAGTTAAAGTGGTGTGCTTCACGCTACAGAGCCCTATGGTCAAAGCAGAAACAAGTGAATCAAGACTGGATGGGGCGGCTATAAATCCTCACCACCAACACATCACTTGAGCCAACGTGAACGTTGGTAACAAGCAAGTGCCTCATAAAAAGCTTCGTGCCACATGGCAATCTCTTGCCAACTCTGCTGTATTTCGTCTAATTTTTCCTAAAGGTCATTACTGGATAAAATGGGAGGGGGATAAGCATAACAGGCTAAAGAAGCCTCCTTCAGGTTAGCAACCCGAGTTTGTATCCCACGGCATCTATGTAGCTGCACCCAGGTCAAGGCACCAGTTGTCTCTGCTCCATTTAGCTAAGCAGTTAGCAGTCCTCAATCCTTAAGGATGGATGGTGGCCTGGAATGGCACTCTGAGTGAACACCTCAGCAGAAACAACCAATGAGAGCAGAAACCAGCCCTGGAGAGAGGATGACAGTCCATTCAGTACCCTCCCCACACACTGCAAGATGAGCCTAGTGTGTCAAAGCCACAAGGTCACTATGAACTTTTTTTTTTTTTTTTTAAAAATGGAACCAATAAAGTGGGGCAGCACGGTGGCGCAGTGTTAGCTCTGCTGCCTCGCAGTTAGGAGACCCGGGTTCACTCCCTGCGTGGAGTTTGCATGTTCTACCCGTGTCTGCGTGGGTTTCCTCCCACAGTCCAAAGACATGCAGGTTAGGTGGATTGGCGATTCTAAATTGTCCCTAGTGTGTGCTTGGTGTGTGGGTGTGGGTGTGTGTGTCCTGCAGTGGGTTGCCTCCCTGCCCGGGATTAGTTCCTGCCTTGTGCCCTGTGTTGGCTGGGATTGGCTCCAGCTGACCCCCGTGACCCTGTGTTCGGATTCAGCGGGTTGGATAATGGATGGAACCAATAAAGCAGATTTAAAAGAAATAGTAAAATCACTTACTCAGATTGTTCAACCACTATTTTTTTTTTTGCGTAAAACCAAATCTGTGCGGCTATGGTAACATCTGCTCCCACCCACACAGCTACCCAGGAGGAGTAAAACTCGACAGGCTACAAGAAAAGAGCTTAACGCCACAGACAGAATCCTTTATAATAAGCTTACAAGCAACACATGAAAAGCTGCAAGAACGGCACAGTGGCAGTGCTTGTCTTTCAAAGTGACTAGGAATGCATTTTGAGAGACGCTGTGAAGACCGTATTTTAGTTTAAAGTTGGATTTCTTAAAGATGCATATCAATCTTTAGCTTAACTTCTAAGGAGCAGTTCATTATTTGGCCATGACAAGTTGTCTAAAGTACATTAAGGAGAAGAAGCCCATTTATTACTACCTAAGAGAGGACCATCCAACTGTGAGATGGACAGGAAAATTGACGATAGATGCCATCACTGAGTTGGCCATTTTCAGTTTGTAAACCATTTCACATAACTAAAGAAACAGTACTTTAACATGCAGCCTTGTGGATGAAACAGTCAACTGGCCAGGCTGGAGAGATTTCGGAGGTGGTAGGCTACCTGGCCTGAACATAGCTGTGAAAAGCCCTGTGAGAGAAATAAAGTGAAAGTGTTAAAATTACATATTACAACGCTAGGTACTGCAAGCCATTGAAAAGAAGGAGTGATGCATTTTAAATACTTGGCAAAAAAAAAAAAAACTTTACTACCACTAAAAATCAGAAGAGAAATTCCGGTATTCACTTTTATAAAGTGGAGTTTGCATGTTCTCCCCGTGTCTGCGTGAGTTTCCTCCGTTTTCCTCCCACAGTCCAAAGACATGCAGGTTAAGTGCACTGGCGATCCTAAATTGTCCCGCGTGTGTGCCCTGCAGTGGACTGTTTCCCTGCCCAGGATTTGTTCCAGCCTTGCGCCGTGTTGGCTGGGATTGGCTCCAGCAGACCCCCCCATGACCCTGTGTTAGGATATAGCAGGTAGAAAGATGACTGACTGACTTTTATAAAGCAAACAAGAGTGCAGCTATGTTTAAGACTGGCTTCCTGTATGTTCAGTGATACTGCATCAAAAGAAACACTGAACCTGGTAACAAACGCTACTTACAGGTCACTTGGCTGTGAAGAAAAACAACTGGACACGCACGCCATCCCACTGCTGTGTCACAGAACTTGCTGTCCAAATTAATTCAGCGCCATGCATTCTGCCTCTGGTATCCTGAAGCACTTGAGATGACAATGGAGAATTAGGGTGGTTAAAGAAGACACACAAATCAATTCATGGCAGCAGGTGAATTATCACAGGAGCACAATATAAAGTATAATGAAGACACGTCTATTTTACCACCACCAATCTTCATGCTTTGCACTCATATCCATAACTCATTATGTACAAGGTTCACCAGTTTAAATTACCTTGAATTTCCAGTACCCCCAATCACTTTAAAGATGCAGTACATAATTTGAAAGGATGGTAGAAAATGGTTAAGACGCTGCAACAGACACAAAATATAATCACCAAAAGATTGGAGCTGGAAACATTTAAGGCCTGAAGAGGAGAACTCATTGCTGAAATTCTGTAGATATTTCAAATTAGCCTTGAGATAAGCAGCACACCCGGTGCCCACAGTTTCAAACGTTAATTTCTATATCATCAACAAAATATGCATATCTAGGCGTTGTATGCAGTGCACTTCAGAAATGTAAGGAAGATAAAAACGTAAGGAATAAAACAAAGAAACACAAGAAAGAAAGAAAAAGGCATTATTACCAATGAGCTCACGGAGTAAAGGTGTGGAGTGACTTCTCTTCATTTAGAAGTTAAAAGTAATGGAGTAGTACAGTAAAGGGTAGCCAGTGCTGAAGTACCCAACACAAAGCTAGTCTTGCACTGGTAAATCTAAAAATTCTTTCAAGACCAGGAACCACAAAGAGCACAAAGTGATAAGAGAGAGATAGAGGAGTCTTGCTATTGAGCAATCATGTGTGGTATGTTACCGATAAGCCCGCTGCTGGTCCCCCCCCCCCCCACCCACTTCACACACAGAGGATCCTCACCATTGTCAGTGACAGTATCAAGAATGTAAGAAACGCAGAAATGATTTTGCTTCTGCCGAAGTTTAATATCAAACCCCACAAATTCTTTAATAACCAAATTGTTTATTCTGCTTGAACATGTCTTGTCTCTTTTCTGTTGCACCTTCTACACAGCTATACAAAGCCCAAAATGGAGCTCAGTTTACTCTGCTATACATGCTTTCATAAAATGGTATGCACATATATTTACAGGACTGGCAGCTCAACTTCCCACAGTTCACCTAACCACCACAAGTTCATTTGGGACTCCTGGATCATCTCTCACCCCTCCCCTTGTCTGTCACTCTCCCTCATATAAGAAAAGACAGCAAGGTTCAACAGAAATAAAATTTAAAAAAAAAAAAAAAAAAAAATGAAGCAGTGGGGGCATTTGGCCTTTACAACACATACAGTAGGATGTGAAATGTATTAACTACATGAACATCAGTAACACTGAATAGAATTTGCAAAGTTTATATACAAAGATTGACGAAAGAATTCCTTTCCAGTCCAGTAGCATTTCAAACTGAACAAGAGCATGCCTGTTGTCAGATTAAGAACTGGAAGTGGTTCCTCCTCAGCAGAAGACACATCACTGGGGCATTGCTTCTTTTTCCACTGAACAATTCAAGTTTCATTTTAAATAGAAAAAACAACTGAAATAAGGCACAATTAATATCTGATCATTCTGGGAAATACGGACGTACAGCTGATTTTTGTAGCATGTAAACATGGTAGGTGAAAATCCCCTGACCCAAACAAAAACAAACCCTCTAAAAATGAAGCCAACAAGAGACCTTCCCTTTTCAATCGGAGATTTGATGCAGTTTAGTGGTGCAAAGAAAAAAACAAAAATGAAAGACACTAAACTCCAAACGTACATTCTGATGGCATGGAAGTGAACCCTCTACGTGCAAAACTACCAACACATTTAAAACAGAACAATGGCATGAACCGGTTTGCAAAAATAAATGTAGGCATAACAGAGAAATAACTTTAAAAAGGCCCCTAAAGCTTTTTGTGTCAAAATCGACATGCTTCAGAAGCTTTTAATACAATAGCAAAAGCTGATCAGCGGAGAAAACAAATCCACGTTGTTCTTATCAAGCCCCCACCCCAAGACCCTTCTCCTGCCCCTGTCACTCCAACAAATTTTAACAAAACATGAAGAGTTACTCAACAATAAACAGTGACAATTGAAATAATAATAAAAAAATGTTGGCAGCAAGAATTTGATGCTGGATCATTAAAATCCCTCAGAAGGATAAACTTTTCCTTTACACAGAACAGTAGGTTTTAAATCCTCGGTCGGCAAGTTGAAACTCAAGCTGAATATTGTTCTGTGAAAGAGGAGGGACAAAAGGGGCAACAGCACTCTAAGGCCTTGGCTTTGGTTCAGCAAAGAGTTCAGTCATGTTTGATGTGATCCTTTATGTCCTCTTCATCCGTATATTCCGATGGCTCATCTCCAGGCTTCAAAAGCCGTCCCACATAATCGTACTTTTCTAAGGATAGAACAAGCAGACAACAAATAATTCAAAAGACAGCTTAAACACAGGTTTAGTGTCTTCTATTACACTAACCATTTTTGATAAGACTCTCACAACCCTAGCCGATTGTTACTCAGGTGCAAACACTTCATTTTGTACTCGATTTTGATTAAAAAAAACCATGTTCAATGTAATAATACAGTTTGTTATTAAAAAGTGTATTGTGTTTCTTATGTTTCCAAAATAACTGAGTGACGATCAATTCACTTCTTTTACACGGCTGGAGCCATTTCAATTCATTACATAGATAATGGCTTATTTTCTTTGTTTAAATATGTGGAATTATTTAGCATTTTTATATTTTACACTCCTGCGGTGGGCTGGCGCCCTGCCTGAGGTTTGTTTCCTGCCTTGCACCCTGTGTTGGCTAGGATTGGCTCCAGCAGACCCCCCGTGACCCTGTCTTTAGGATATAGCGGGTTGGATAATGGATGGATATTTTACACTCAAAGGATGCACCTATGGATTCAATATACGCATTTACAGTAAAGCTGATGTTTTGCTAGTCTGGATGTTTTCTTTCTGGATTATTTTGTTGGTCCTTGGTCATGAATTACTAAAACAGACTTGCATATTTGTTTTTGCCTTACCTATTTACACAACTCTGGACAGTGAGGCCTTCCATTCTATGGCTGCAAACATTTGAAAAGTGATTACATTTATGGGTGTTGCAGTATTATAGCTAATCGTTTAAAAATGTTTCTAGCACAAAATAATGGAAACAGTTTTGTTTTCAATGACAGACACTAAAGATCAACAATCCAATGTAAGCACTGTAGTAGAATTATTTACACATGCCGTATGATGTCTCCACTACAGTTAAACACACAGAGCCACCCACGCTACACAGAGCTATTCTCTGCAACATCTCACCAGTCACTCTCCTGTATCTTGGCATTATTTTTGAGTGTTACATGACAGCTACAGCATTTTAGTATCTCTAAGATTTCAATATTAAGTATGTGGACAGCATCACATGGGGTCAGGGTCCTACAAAGCTCAGTGGCAGGCATAACCCAATGTCAACTACAGAGCAATGAATACGTATAAGAAATGTTACAAATCCATGGTTGGGGAGGCAATATTATGTGCAACCAAATGAACAAAAATCTAGAGACAGGAGCCAACTAGCACAGGCATGAGAAACATTGCACATCTGCTTTCAAACTCCCTATTTCTACACTTCCCTGCTGCTGCACTAACACTCTCTAAAAGCACGACAACTCACTCATCTCATTTTCATGTGTTTAGAACTCGGCAACTTCAATAACAGTAGCATTTTCGTTTACAGAACCTATCAGCCCTTTTCACTAAATCCAGAAATGACACATTGACAAGTAAATCTACTTCCTGTTACTGTGCCAGTAAAGGAAGATCTGTATTTTTGCAATGTAAGAAGCATCGTTAAAAAGCACTACATAACAAAAGTATCAAAACTGGACAAAGATGGTAAAATTTACCAACATAATTACTAAGGTAAGTCTGTTAACTTTATTATGCCTGTATACTGACAATTTCGGGTAACTTTTTTCCATATTTAACATTAGCTTCATACATTTCAACAGATGTCAGTATACTGTAATTTAGAAAAGTAAATTGGCTGTAATCTTATAAAATAACCATATGTGATCTGTGATTTCCAAGTGACTATTTATTGTCACATTGTTTCCAATTGTTTTTTTTATGTTTGTTTTATGTGAGTTGTTAAGTTCCTGACATGAAACACACAGACATACAACATTTAAACTTACGATTTATATCGAAAGTCAAAAAAAAAAAAACAGTTCAATGATATTGCAGTTACGTTAAGTTGTATACACTGACCAGGAGCACGAGCCATTCCATGGATACAGTTCCATTGAGAAGGCACAAGCTGTGCTGTTTTCTCTCAGCACAGACTCTCACACATTAACTCCGAGACAAGCATCTGTCCTTTCAAAAGCCGATCCCCATGTCAGTACAATACTAAAGTTCCAGTTAAAAAGGCACAGCATCGATCACTCAATCGATTTAAAGTGCTAGCTACAAACATAAGTGCTGCAATGTTGTATAAAAAAGTTTGGATTTTTATCTTTGTTGATTGTTTGCATGTATTATCTTTACTATGCTTCATCGGTGGGAAAGCTGCCGAAACCCAGGCAAGGAGGGTTAGGAATCTGAACGCAGAGGAATAAAACTGAAGCACTTTTTTTATGATCCTGCCATTGTTTAGGTAAACTGGAAGAGAGTTTACGCATTGACAACGCTTCCCGGAATAGTGAAAAGGGCCAATTCTCATGCGAGATGAGCATGATGTGTCCAAAACAACACCTAATTCATCTATTAATAAAATTTAAAAGCTATGGGTAACTGCTAGGAAAAAACAGAATAATCACTGAAGAGCTCAGAATAGCATTTTCACATCTTTGGAACATGTCAAGAAAAATGCTGAAAATCTGAAATATTGGCCTCATTTTTTCCCCAAAGTATAGGTTCTTAGGGCCAAATACCTGTGCTCACATACCTCTTAAGGAAACAAACCTTTTACATGTAGCTGTTCCTTGATAGGCATCCTGAACATGTAAAAATAATACATTTCAATATTTATTTTGCAAGAATGTTGACCTCATATGTACATTAAATGTGATACTATAGTATAATTCTATTATTTTTGTAATCAATTAAAGTGAAAAACACAATCACTTAGCACATTAGTGTCCGTAAGGGTAGTTTTCCAACTCATAACTAATAGGAAAGATACTTTTTCTTGTATTAAATAGCTTTTGTGAAAATTAAAACGCTCCAGTTATCCTGTATTGGTTGAACAGAAAATTTATATGTAATAAAACAGCAAATGTTATCAATTTATATAACTACTAGAGACTGGGAGCCTGATCGAATTGGGCTACAAATTCTGCGTTTGTGAAAGCCATACTTTCTCTGCAAAGAATTGTTTTTTTTAAGTCCTTGAAATGATTTTGTTATCATGACACTGATTTGAGCTTAAAATAGACCTTTTTGGCAGATGTAATGAAGAGCTTTCTGTTTAAACAGGGCTGTGATACGTGACCTCAGCAATTCGGCGCACTTCATTTGATTTTTTCTGGCAAACAAATTTTCAAAACAAACTGTATTTTATGACTCTAATCAGAATCGGAGTAACAATTATGTTGCTGTGGTCATTTTAGATCTGAGATCAGCTAAAATTTAAATAACGACCGTTGTTAATACCCAGCCATCATTACTCAGTTTGCCAATAGATGTCAGAAGGACAGATGCCAAAACCGAACCGAACCAAAGATAGATTTCGACGTACCAAGCAAATGGTGATACTTTTTTAAATTACTTACGGTTCTGGAGCTGTCGAAGGGTTTAAGTCAGTTGACAATGTTAGTCCTGGAAAGTACACCTCACCAAAGCAACATTCCAAAAACCAACTGAACTTACTGTTATCTGCTTGAACCAACACCGACTTACTATACTCAGCCGTCCAGCAGCGTCACTGAAGCATTTGAACATTCTTAGCCAATCATGCAATACTTCGTCCGCGTTTGCCACGTTATGTTCTAACTACAGAGGCAGAGTCCCATTGCGTGGTTCTAACTTGTATTGACGTGAACACCATACATACGGATAGTATCAAATTATATATATGGATTATAAAGGAAACATAAAATAAATTAGACAAGAATTGACATTTAATGGGTGTAAATCAAATCCGAAATTAAAAAAGCACCTTAGCAATCACATTTAGAGTAATCATAAATTGATACATATTTCACCACTTTCCCTAGATATAGATATAAATAATAAATATATTGATAGCTACAGACTATCTAAATTCAAATACCCTCCACATTAGCAGGATCTTCTGGTAACACGATTTCCTAATTGTTACTTCTTAATCAAGGGTTAATGATTTATTACTTTTCTTTTAAACAGATTTGTGATCTTATGCAGTAGTTAAGCACATTTCTATTGCGGGAACGTATCTGTGTATCTGTGCAAGCACTTTGGGACATATTTCAATGACAGAAGCCATACTAGAATGGCATCTAGTATAACAAGAAGTTTCTTTTATTAGTGCATAATTTGCTCTTAAGTCAATTTAGTTGTAACATGGTATATAGGAAGTGGCTAACATTGTGTTAATAGAATTAAAATGGGAACTTTTCAATAACAACCAAGGAAACTTATTTTAGCAAAGCATGTACATTCTAAGAAATGGAGCACATCAATATTTCAAAAACAAGTCAGTTTATTTTTATGTGGCCAAGGCTATTTGCCTCAGATAACAAGGAAGTAAACAGTTCTTGAAGCTTCTAAAAAGAAAAACTGGTAAACATGTAGCGTTTATATGAACTGCTATTCTGGCATTTCTTGGTCATAATGACAATGATGCAAATGTTTTGTTTATTTGAACTCCACAGCTCTACTTAAAAAAAATAAAAAAGGCAACAATTTTGTGCAAGTCTCAACAGGCAGAAATCCACCTTACCTTTAAACTGCATCTCCCATTCTCTCACACTCTCCATCTGTACAGCATTTAAATCAGACAAATCATCATATTCATCTCGTAGTGCGTCTTTATCCAGGCAAAAGGTTGCTAAACCCCTTGATGCATCTCTTCCCGCAAAAATGCCATAAGGGCCATCTGTGAAACACAAACAGAAGCACAAATGCATAAATGCAAAGCATGAAGAGTTCAAAGACAGTTTTGGCAGTACCTCTGTGCTTATAGAGACTAGAAGTGTAACAGAGTGGAGTACATTTTTCTCCTTACCCAAAATAATAGTTCTTAACCTGGTGATCTGGGAGAGATTTTTTTAAAATGAGTGGGTATTACAGTAAAAACATCTTCCGATTTGCCTTACCTAATCACATGCCTTTCTTATAAAGCACCACTGAATGGCAGTAGCAGTTAAAATAATCCCTTAAAACTGAAGTGAAGATCATTAAGGTGTTCGTGTCCCCCATCCCATCCTTAAATCAAGTCTGTCAAGTTGTAATCAGTGTTGAGTATAGCTGTCTACTGATGGAGCTCCCCCAAAGCCATCTTCCATGTCCCATGGATAGGGTAACTTTACAGACTGCAGTAGCAAGGTTAATCTCTGCACATGCAACCAAATCAAAGACCATGATGCATCAGAGCAGGATGCCAACCAGGCATTGACAGCACTTCTGCAGCTTTAGTGCAATTAGTAAAAAGTCAAAATTAAGTAAACCCAAGAAATAGCACTAATTCTGAGAACCATATCACAAAATCTGTTGTAGAAACGTTCCAATTACTGTATAAATATATTCCAACTGCATCTGCCTATTGTTGAATGAAATTTCAGCACATAAGCCATTTTTGTTTTGAAAAGAAAAAATAGAGAGGTTGTCTAGGGGAAATACATTTTAATCATGGGTATCAAATCATACAGCTTTTAGATAATATATTGCATGTTCATTACCATGCTGCCATGAAGACAGATAAAATTACTTAAGGACAAAGATTAAAATTGCAAAATATAGATAACACATACTTGGAGGAGTGGGGGCCCCCCAACCAAAAAACAACCACAAAAACCACATAACTAAGACAAATGGCCTTACACTATAAGGCATAACTAGCATTACAAATCCAGTAAAACATGTTAACATTTAAATGCTAGCATACAGTAACTCCCAGTGACGGGGTCATGGGAATGTAAGAACAATACTACCAATTCAATTTTTGCACAAGTTCAATGATTACATACTATTTACAACACTGTGAATGACCAGATAGAACTCTTACAATTGCCAACTGAATAACTGCAATGTATTTGTATTTTGCGTTCACAAAAACATTAGAGCTGAAATCATCTGATACTAAAAGTGCAGTAAAACACTGATTAAACTGACTGATGAAAGGAAACACTGATAAAGGCAAAGTAAAATGCTATCAAAGTAGATCAGTATCTTGTTTCTTCACCTTTTAACTTTATTTGCTATGAAGCCATACCAAGTATTGATACTTTTACTGAAACAATATGGAATTGGCACAGTTTTATTTCAGTACTTAGTCATTCAGCACCCAGAGATCTCAAAGGGTAACATGTTGAGTGTTAGTTCCTTTAAAGTGACAATATCTGTTTATTCACATTAGAAGTTAACCTTGACTTTTTTTAAATCTGTCTAGAGCCAATATTCTCTTCTTAATTTGGAATTGGACAGGTAAAAACATCCAAAAAAGCATCCTACACTGGCAATGGCCACATCTATTTGAAAAGCAGACATGGGCCTCTATATAACATTCAACTGTCCTTGTGTCCATGCATTAACTATATATGTTCCAACCCTGTTTCTATTAGCTGCTGGCACACGCTGACAATACTGTTCAATTTATATTTAAAAAAAAAAAAAAAAAGGATTAGAGATCTTCCATTTACAAACCGCTATTAATTTGAAGATTTTTGCAGTCAAAACAGCATACTGCATGTACCTGTACATCTCTGAATTGGTTTTACAAGACAGACAAACTTTGCAGCTGTTAATAAAATACGTACATATAAAAACAGCTACATATTTAGTGCCCAGAATCCTTAATCCAGGTTTGATTTTTTCCCCCCACTTTTTTGACCATATTTCATTTGAAAGCCCTAACAGATGTAATTAATGTGCCTACCAATGAAAAGCTTACAGTATAAGCATCCCCATTTTTCCAGTTTGTATTGAAGTTTACACAGTTTAATGTCTCAATGTGCTCTGAAATTATAGCATAAAACAAATAAACAGATAAATCATAGAATCATTTTGTTTAGAAAAATGTAATCTAAAATTTTCATTCATACTTTTATAAACATAACAGCTGAAAACACATGTGGCATTCTTTGATTTCTATTATAAAAATATTGCTTGGAAAGTTTTCCCAACACTGTTGTAGAAGTTCCCACAAACATATTGCACTTGTAGGTTGCCTTGCTTTCACCCTTCTGTCGATCTGATCTCAAACCAGTTCAATGGGCTTTAAGTTACAAGACTGTGCAGGTTATTCCATGATCTGAATTGTTATTTCTTCTAAGGTAATTATGACATAGCCTAGAAGTGCAATTTGTGTCATTATCTTGCTCTATAATAAAGCTCTGAGCAACAAATCATACAACAGAGAACACTGCATGGTGGTGCAAAATGCTGTGGAATGCCTTTTGGTTCAGGGAGCCATTCATTCTGTGCAAAGCCATCATACTTCCTCTTCTTTGATAGTTGGTGTCACAAACCAAGGATGCATCCTGTTTACTCAATGGCGTACAAAAACCCTTTACTATGAAGCAAATATTTCAAATGTTGATTCACTGGTTTATAAGACTTTCTTTTAGTCTTCAGTGATCTACTGGCAGTGGTTCTTGGCTATGAAAAACCCTTTTTTAATTTTGTAATTTTAGCAAAAAAACCTGTCAAAGCTGCCACTCAAAGTCTTCACTTTACACTGCTTACTTTAACCACTGCCCTATGAGGTGCATATAAAGCACGTTTAGGTTAACTATCTGAAACTCATCTTCTGATTTTGTTGTGGCTCTAAATGTACCAGGCCTTTTCCTGTCAGAGTTTCTTTCAGTTTCCAAGTTCCTTTTGATGGTATAGGAAACTGTACTCACTGGACGCCTTGGCTTTCTTTGCATTTAATCTTATCACCTTTTGCCATTTCACGTTATTCACTGAATTTGAACTGCTTAAATTTCAATAAAAACTAGAAACATGGATGTGTTCATGAGCTTTTGAATGGTAGTAGTATGTAGGTAATCTTTGTGGTATGTCATCTATGGAAGTGTTTCTCAACAAAGAGAGATAGATAGAACTTTATTTGCCCCCAGGGGGAATTTTTGGTTTTAATAAATAAATAATTAGGTAAATAAATGCACACACACCTTGGTCTAAACACACACCAGAATGACTATAAAGAAAGAAAACTTCTTACTTGGCTGTCACAAAGAGGCATAATGTTGGTTTGAAGGAACCCATACTTGACACACTTCTGCTGAATGATTTGTTGGCTGAAAGGATACAGTGTTAGTGTGTCAGAGAGGCTGTGCAGCATTTTTCATAATGACACTCAGTTTTGTTTTACTTCTCTCCTTCTCTACTACTCAACACTATTTTTGAGACCAAATTTTGTCATATCGAATTTTGTAATACAAAATATTACCAATACATAATTTGACCTTGCATCATATATTGTATGACATTGCCACATAACTGAAATGAAACACAAAGACAATTGAAAATGAATGTCTTTCACTGAAAGCAAGAGATAAAAAAAAATCTGATGAAAAAAACTAAATACTAAGATGTAGTATGCCTAACTGACTCCAGTTTAGCAGAACCATAATTCACTGTCTGTTTATGATGTGAAAGTTGACAGTGTACAAGAAAGACATCACTGTATGCGAAAGTGGGTTGGGACTGCAGAATAAGCGGTTCACAAACACTTAATATAGTGAGTTGCATCTTCACACGAAAATTAAAAATCACAACATTATTGTATAATTTCATCACTGAATCCATAGGCTTGTTTTGTATTGGAACAGTTCTCATGATATACTCATGCTACTGGGGAAAAAAACTACTATTACTACAGCTCTCTCAGGCCCAGAATGTGAGAAAGAGAGCTCAAGACATCGATACACCTATCAGTGATACCAATTTAGAAATAGGGTTAGATTACAGCAAGGATGAATTACAAAGCAGTGTATTTTGCACTGCTCTCAACAGTATTGTTCTCTGGTATGGTGGAAAGAGAGAGCAGCCAAATTCCCAACAATTTTCTGATCAAAATAATTCATTTGTACCTGCTATGCCTGTACCCAGTGAGTGAGCATTTTCAGAGCATAGTGTCACAGTAGAGATGTCTCAGAGTGTTAATATTATCACTTTTCTTAAAAAGAAATAACATTGCAAGTTCTTCATATATTCAATCATAACCAACTCACAGGACACTGTGGCATTCAAGCTGGAAATAAAAGGACACCCTTTCGTAGATCAATGTTTGATTTTAAGTCAGAAAACAAAAATTAACTTTAAAGTTAGGTGGATTTGCACCTCAGCGCTTCATCTTATAGGTTTACTATACATGTACAGAATAAAGTGAAATTCTTACTTGCATGTGCTATCAACATGCAACATGCCTTATTTTACTACAGTCCATATATTTTTATACTAACATTTAAGATTTTGCATTATTAAAAAGCTTTAAAAATGACATTAAAAGTTAAGTATTTGTGTGGTAATTTGAATTTATAGTGTAATGTTTTAATTTAGAAATGGTACATTGTAGTATATTTATGAAAACTGTCTACTGTCAAAATACTGTATCATGAAGCTTGAAATTCAATATAAATTGTACCATGGACAGTGTATTTATTGTTCTCATGTCTACTCAATACATATCAGAAGCTAACTCATATTTGGCTTTATGTTCAAATATTTCCCTGAATTGAGTAGGGGAGCAGTATTGAGTTTTAATTTTATACATAAATGCTCTATATGTTGTACTGACTTCACTTTTGACTATACTGAACTGTTTCCTACTTTTTGTAATGTGATTTACAATATGCAGTATTATAAAAATGTCATACCAGATTACTAACATTAAAATAAATAAAAGCATTAACAAACATTACTGTTTTTTTTTGACTCTCCAACTGCCCCTTACATTTTAAGCTTCAAACAGTCGAGACAACAACAGTGCAACAGCTAATCAGCCTTGGGGAAAACATTTTTTCAACACTCATTCTCCCTCAGCTGTCCTCAAATCATCCATGAATTTACATGGAGGAGCTAAAAAAAAATGTTGCTGGGAACAAGTTCACCTTGTCCGACTTGTTTATCCGAGTCATCCTTTGCAATTAGGAAAATGGCAAGAAAAGTTAATTTTGTTAATTCAGGCATTTTTTTTGTCGTTCGATTTAAACAGACACTACCTGCCCGAATTTGAGTCAGGAAAAATCTAATGGAAAAGTGATCAAGAAAAGCTGCATTTCTAAATTTTTCTGGACGAATAAAATATTTGCAGAGTACAATAAAGCTATTAGCTTATTCAAGACAAAAAAAAATCATTATTCCTTGGCTAAATGTGGTTTTAGAAATACACAGTATGGGTGTCAACAACAGTGCAGGGATGTGTGGTATTGTGCAAACTGCAGATGCCCTCCATTACTTAGGCAAATGAGTTGCATTCAAAACAACATTTAGTTTTAATGGACTTCTCTAACGACTTTCATACGAGGGCCGTTCAATAATTTATGTACCTCAGGGATTTAAAAAAAAAAAGTTTTAAAAACTTTGTTTTATTTTAAAATATAGCCCCCTGATAGCTCCAATTTTCCTGCATTGACTTTAACCCCTTTGAAAAAGAAAAAAAAAAAAATCTTCAAACCAGGACGTCACTGCCTTCATTACTTGAAACCCACTGTCCACTGTGAGATTTCTTCAAAACTCGGAACAGGAAATAACCTGAGAGAGCCAGGTCAGGACTGTAGGGTGGATGGTTCAGCTGCTGGAACCTATATTCTCAGATGGCAGACTGTGATTGACATGACTTGTGAACTGCCACATTGTCACGAAGAAGCAGCATGCCTGTTGTGAGGTTACCTCGTCTTTTCTCCTAGATTGACTCCCACATAACAATCACCTTTGACATGCCCCTTTTCATTGATTATACAATGTAACTGCCGAGATGCCCAATTCTTCAGCTATTCAGGAAACCTTACTTCATTTGCCTGACAAATTAAATCCTTGACTTTCTTGCACATTTCTGTGGAAATTGCTCCCACAGAATGTCTAGTGTGAGGGTCATCTTCAATTAACTCTCCACCTCACTTAAACTACTTGCTCCAAAATTTCTTTGTAGGATGATGGAGCAGACTCGCCATAAACTGCAGCCATGCGTTCATGGCTCTCCTTTGGCTTTTTTCCATTCTTTTGTGAGAAATTTTATCACTGAACGTTATTCCAAATCTAGCATTTTCTTACATGATTTGCACGAGGACTCACCCGACATCCTGTCTCTTGGAATGTTAGACTCGCAATGAGCCACAACTGTGCTTGAGTCACCTTGACACATGTCACAACGTGCTCAGGCTTGTTTCAACATGCTTGCTACTTTCTTTCATACTCCGGTTGATAAATTATTGAACACCCCTCGTATTGACTTCACAGAATGAAAGATAATTCCTAAACTGCTAATTTTATTGGTGATGCTCCTCTGCCGATCTAAATAGCCAGATTTTTATTTTTCAGATTCTACTTTTCCAAAGGTTTATGGTAATTTGGTTGCTGTGTTTCTTTACAAAAGGTATTTATGGTAGCTAAGCAAGACTTTTTGCTACAAACAGAGGGAGAGCCTTTACATTAAAGAAAGTGGAGTAATAAAAAGAAAAAAGGAATCAAAGTGTCTGTCCTGTGCAATTAGGCCAATAGTAAAAAAAAAAAAAATAATAATTTAATTCAGACTATTTTGTCTTTTAATTTAAATGGAAACTGCTTGTATGAATCTGGATGGTTAGTGAGCTTGTTTTCAGTACAACAGCTTATATTTTCACTTAGAAAAAGAAGATAAAAGAAGAATTTACAATTGCAGCTCATTAAACAAAAAGCTTGTTAGCGTTATAGTAAAATTTATCTATTACAAGACTGTGCAGGTTATTCCATGATCTGAATTGTTATTTCTTCTAAGGTAATTATGACATAGCCTAGAAGTGCAATTTGTGTCATTATCTTGCTCTATAATAAAGCTCTGAGCAACAAATCATAGAACAGAGAATACTGACTGCATGGTGGTGCAAAATGCTGTGGAATGCCTTTTGGTTCAGGGAGCCATTCATTCTGTGCAAAGCCATCATACTTCCTCTACTTTGATAGTTGGTGTCACAAACCAAGGATGCATCCTGTTTACTCAATGGCGTACAAAAACCCTTTACCATGAAGCAAATATTTCAAATGTTGATTCACTGGTTTATAAGACCTTCTTTTAGTCTTCAGTGATCTACTGGCAGTGGTTCTTGGCTATGAAAAACACTTTTTTAATTTTGTAATTTTAGCAAAAAACCTGTCAAAGCTGCCACTCAAAGTCTTCACTTTACACTGCTTACTTCAACCACTGCCCTATGAGGTGCATATAAAGCACGTTTAAGTTAACTATCTGAAACTCATCTTCTGATTTTGTTGCGGCTCTAAATGTACCAGGCCTTTTCCTGTCAGAGTTTCTTTCAGTTTCCAAGTTCCTTTTGATGGTATAGGAAACTGTACTCACTGGACGCCTTGGTTTTCTTTGCATTTAATCTTATCACCTTTTGCCATTTCACGTTATTCACTGAATTTGAACTGCTTAAATTTCAATAAACACTAGAAACATGGAGGTGTTCATGAGCTTTTGACTGGTAGTAGTATGTAGGTAATCATTGTGGTATGTCATCTATGGAAGTGTTTCTCAACAAAGAGAGATAGATAGAACTTTATTTGTCCCCAGGGGGAATTTTTGGTTTTTACATAAGCTCTTTTAATAAATAAATAAATAGGTAAATAAATGCACACACACCTTGGTCTAAACACACACCAGAATGACTATAAAGAAAGAAAACTTCTTACTTGGCCGTCACAAAGAGGCATAAT
Source organism: Polypterus bichir lapradei (assembly GCA_026402145.1). Taxonomy (NCBI): domain Eukaryota; kingdom Metazoa; phylum Chordata; class Cladistia; order Polypteriformes; family Polypteridae; genus Polypterus; species Polypterus bichir. Next base: position 7,598,819 of record JANRMT010062808.1, read on the forward strand.
GTTGGTTTGAAGGAACCCATACTTGACACACTTCTGCTGAATGATTTGTTGGCTGAAAGGATAGTGTTAGTGTGTCAGAGAGGCTGTGCAGCATTTTTCATAATGACACTCAGTTTTGTTTTAATTCTCTCCTTCTCTACTACTCAACACTATTTTTGAGACCAAATTTTGTCATATCGAATTTTGTAATACAAAATATTACCAATACAATTATAGTAAACAATTATAGTAAAATTTATCTATTTTACTTTTGAACTTGTTAAGCATGAACATCTGATAGATTTATGGCTTTTTAAAGGTTTTTACTGAATTAGTATTTGCTTATGAGTGTCATACAGTATAAGTTTTGGTAAGAAACAAATACTGAATAATTAAAATGATAATCCATATTTATAATTATACCACAGTAATGTCTAGGAGGTACACAGTATATTTTACATATATTCAAGAGCAAAAACAGCTATTGTGCAATTAATGATTAAAATGATTAAAACCTATAAGTGCATGTATATTTACATTTAGGCATTGTTTAACTGTCAATATCAATTAACTGAATCAATGTTAGAATACATTTTTGTTAGATAAATAATAAAAAGTCATTTTTTTAATTAAGCTTTGTTTCAGTGAGCTTACAGAATTTAATTTTGTTAAAAAAAAAAAATTTTAAATTTAAAAAACCGGGACTGGTCTCACCTGGACTTTCTCGTATACTCAGATATGGGGAAGGATATTTGAGGAGTAAACTGCAAGACAATGATTATATTTTTATATTATGTACATTAAAGAACCATCAACAACAAATTAAATCAATAATATATTGAACAATCATTATAAATGTAAAGTTGAATAAATCAGACTCTGCAGTTGCATGAATAAAAGGTGAAGTACCACTTCCGGTTAACGGAAATAGCCCAAAAATTGATAGCAATCTACATTTTATACCTAACTAGCAAAATACCCGCGCTTCGCAGCGGAGAAGTAGTGTGTTAAAGAAGCAATGAAAAAGAAAAGGAAACATTTTGAAAATAACGTAACATGATTGTCAATGTAATTGTTTTGTCACTGTTGTGAGTGATGAGTGTTGCTGTCATATATATA
>JANRMT010062808.1:7604251-7650998 GCA_026402145.1 Polypterus bichir lapradei
ACACACACACACACACACACACACACACACACACACACACACACACAGACAGACAGACATAATTACAAAAATAGTATTTTCTGACTCAGGGAAGTCTAAAACATTGAGATTGACCAAATCTCGAAATGGAATTTTTGGAGGATTCCAGTACTTTCCCTATACTTACTATACAAAAAGTAAAAAATGAACAGGTAACACCTATGGTCTATAGTTTAATTATAAAAATATCAATACACCAAAGTTAACAATTTAATATAGAACATAAAATTTCTGCATGTCTGGTTATGCAGAAGCTTAGTATATCTTAGCATAGAAGTTTTTTTCCCCAGTAACATAATATTGGTGATTAGTATCGACCCTAAAAAAATCCTGATAGAAGCATCCCTAAATTTTACAACAGCATTTTTGCATACTAGTAATACAGAGAGTGAACTGTTACAGACAGAAATCCTAGATTTCTGTATACAATTATACCTTCAACATGAACAGAATGTTTTATGCAAAAATTATCTTTTTAAAAACAAAAAAAAAACAGTACAGTGGTACCTTGAGATACGAGTTTAATTTGTTCCATGACCGAGCTTGTAAGTCAAAATGCTCGTATCTCAAATCAGTTTTCCCCAGTGAAATTAATTGAAATGAGATTAATTCATACCAGTCCCCAAAAAACCACCCCAATTTTTTTGTTAAATGTTTTCAACATAAGAAAAATGTATTTATAATGAATAAATATAGTATACAAACAAAATAAGACCTAATACTTAAAACAGAATATAAAGAAATAAACAGATGATGGCGAAACCAATTAGCGTATTGTAATGTTTTTTCTTTCAATTCACTTTTGCTTAACTTAATTTTCTTCTTCACTAGTTTTTTTCTTTTTTGCCACGCTTTCGTCACTTTCATTTTCAAGGCGTTTCAACAGAAACCTATCCAAGGAGCTTTGTTCAGTCCTCCCCTTTAGAATGTTTCTGAAATGAGTTAGGCATGTGTCATTAAATAGCACTCCTGCACGACCAGTTGCAACTTTTTTAGGGTTTCTTTTCAATAAAGTCAAGCGTTAAACAAGTGTCATTAAATAGCGCCGCTGCAATATCAGTTGCAGTTTTTTCAGGGTTTCTTTTCAATAAAGAAAAGTGTTGGGCAAGTGTCATTAAATAGCGCCACTGCACAACTAGCTGTAAATTTTTCAGAGTGATTCTTTGCTTTAAAATTCAAAACTTTTTCCCACATTTAAAGTAAGATAAAGGAAGTGTCTGCAGAGATAACATCCTCCGCGGTACCAATCTCCTGCAGAACCTCCACATGTTGCCGCATCTGTAGTTCCGTCAACTCCACCGTCATCAGTTCCTCGGAATGTGTGGCGAAAAGCTCTTTGATGGCTAGTATTTCGAATTTTGGCTCGTAACTCAAGGCAAAAAAATCAACCTAGTGACGGCTCGTATCTCAAAAAACTTGTACGTTCGGACAATCGTATCTCAAGGTACCACTGTAATTTGAAAAATAAAAAAAGCTATTAGATTCAATCAATGAAATTCAGCTTGTGAATTCATTGCCTCTAATGTAAAGGTCACTTGAGTGATTAAAGACAAGTCCTCAAATTTCATTTTGAAAAAGTGAAATTCTCTATTTTAAGTAGTGACACACTGTTTTATATGACAGTGACCAGGAACTCTAGAAACAGAATTCTGCTAAGCAGACACTTTGCATGCTAAGGAGCCCATTAAACATATTTGGGTACAGTGTTTCAGGGATAAAAATCAAAATACAACAAATAAAGACCACCTTAACTTAAAAATATATTAGATATAAAATTGCCATTTTAATTAAACTGTTGAAACACATCTATGAACTACAGTACACAATTTGGAGAGAGAGTGCAAATTCAAGAGAAGGAGCTCTAGTGAAATTGAAAACTTGGGTTTATTTTTCATCTGTACCCTTCATTATCTTCTAGATGACTGCCATAACAGCAAAATATCCTCAGCTTGTATTAATATAAAATTGAAAAAAAAGATTATATACTGGTTGACATGTAAACACGTTTAAGGAAATGTAAAACTAATTTCTAAACACATCCAATCAGCCTCCAATCTGTTCCTCTAAACAGTAATCTCTACCTTGAAATTCTTTTTGCAGTCATTTCTCATGGAAAGCTTCATTAAAAAAATATTTCCATTGGTCCTAGAACAGGGATGCCAAACTCATGGCCCTCCCTTACACCTTTTATTTCAGCCCGCTTCACCAAAATTTAAAACATGTTACATACAGCCCACAATGACCGTTAGTTTTCTTAACATTCCCTTTAACATGCATTTCATTTATAAATTCTGTCTGTATATAATTTACATTAACACCTGCAGCTGAAATGTGTCTTGTTTATCTGCAGCACAGCTCACAACAGCAACCGACCTGTAGCTAGAATGGAAACCAGATGTATGACAATAAGAAAAACTGAAAAGAGGTTGACATCCAACACTGCCATAAGGAACTTTTATGTTAGTATATGCGATAGTGTCATGAAGGAGATGGTAACTCAACACTTGCTGCCACTCCACTCTTTAAAACTATACATGTGTGAGGAATGACCACGCTTCAGCTCCTTATCTGTCTGCTGCAGCCACCCTACGTGATTTTTTTTTTTGTCTTTTCCTTTAAATCTGTACATAGACAGAAAACAGTTTTGCACTTCCACTCATCTTAAATGAGATCACTATCAGTTTCCAAACAGCTCTGAAATTGGTTGGGGTGATCTAACAAAAGCACATTTACACCAGTGTCTGTTTAAGTTTTCAAGTGCCACTTAATCATGACTCAAGTTAACACAGATGTAAACTGATGTACTTTGTTTTAACTGCAAAACGTCTCACCTGTATCTGGTCTGTCGCTCTCGCTCGAATTCATGTGTTGAGTAGGACACCTACATGAGCACTTTATGGATGGTCCTCCAAATGCCAGAATGCAATGTACTTGGCTTCACAGAAGCATTTACTTCTCTGAACATCCTTGCTTCTTTATTTTCTTCAAGTGCATGTTATTAGTAGTTTCACTTTTGTTTTTCTAGTGTTTGCACTATAGCAAGTTTGTTCCATCCTTTATTTTTAACCCTAACTTCCATATAAAAGTTGGTTTTATAACCTTGGCATTTCTTGATTTACATATTTGTTTTAATTATCATTCTTAATAATAACAAAAAAAAAAAAAAATAATAATAATAATAATAATAATAATACACAGACTGTCATTATTGCCGCTTAAATCCAATTATGGAATTAACTTAAAAATAGATTTGCGCATGCTTTTGAGAGCAAACATTACCAATCAAATGAGGTGTGATCGTTTAACTTGTACTGTCAAGAAAGAGATGAAAAGATAATGACATTAAATACTTTTATACATTGTCTTGGAGGCTTTGCATTCATTCTCTGACTGTAATAAGCTCTTCTACTAATGTCCGTCAGTCAACGCATATGTCCATTTTCTAACTGCTGTATACAGTCCAGGCTAGTTTGGGTGCAACTCACATGCATCCACAGTTCAGCATATGGGATTGCACGGTGTGGAAGGACTGCTAGCACAAATAACAGTTATATAAACATCAATGCAAGATTTAAACAAAGTGTCTATTTGGCTTGTCTACACCAGAGATGACAGGAGTTGCTCCATATGCCAACACCAAAATAAAACATATTTAGATTTTAATGCTTCAAACGAAAAGGAGCATTTCCCATTTAATACAACATGTACTGTGTTAACAGAGGTACTGTCAAAAAACACAGTAAGCAGATCAAAAAATCTAAATATGAATCTGTAAACACGGAAAGTATGTCATTCATTTGGTTTTTGAAGAGAAATTTATCTTCATTAGTATAAGCCATAAGTAAAAGCACACATTATATATTTGAATGATACGTTGGAGAATGTAATGGTGTCTCACAGTTTTAAATGTATTGAACACAAGTGAAGTTATTTTCAATTTATGGATTTGTGCACAGAAGCATAAGCAATAACAAAGGCTGCCCACACACTCAAGAAACCATGAAAACAGCAAAACAAAGGCTTTTAAACAGAAGTTCTGAAATGAAGGATTAATGTAAAACTGTCAAGTCTGATTTCACACAAGAAGGTTTAAAGCTGGGACAAACATAAAAGAAGGAGAGTCAGATTTGCAAAATTAAACCACCATGAGATTGACATTTGAAATATGAATTACATTGAATAATCCATTACTTATTACTCTTTGATATTATTTTATAAATGGCTAATGATGCAAATATTTGTCTAACAACAGCAAATATTACAAACCTAACAAACTGGCACACCAATGAACCAAACTTTAAAGCATGTTACAAAAACACCTTTATGAGTTTATTTAAATTGAAATACAGTGGAACCTCGGTTTGCGAGCATAATTCATTCCGGAAACGTGCTTGTAATCCAAAGCACTCGTATATCAAAGTAAATTTCCCCATAAGAAATAATGGAAACTCAGATAATTCATTTCACAACCCACAAATATTTATATAAAAATGATTAATACAAAATCTTTACTCTAACTAACGGAATCACTGCTATCTGTTGGCTCACTGGAATCTTTTTCTTTTTTTTGTAACTTTAACAAGGAAACCTATCCAATGACAGTTGCTTTTGCCTGAAGAGTCACTACACTTGGACACAATTAAAAAAATGCTTTATGTACTGTTAGGTTTCTAAACTTTTTTGGGATTCCCACCCAACAGAACAACATGTGGAAGAGCATCCCGAAGCCAGCAACCGCAGGCTCCCAGCGCTGTAGCAGTTCACCGTAAACGAGAATCAGAAAAGATTGTGGTCAAGTTATAAGCGCCTGCCGTCGAGGGGTGATGCAAGGAACATTATAAATGCAAGAGCACAGTATTACTTAGCCACTAACCTGGCCACGGCCCTGCCTGATTGCTGTGTCTCTGTATAGCAGCGCAGTAGATCCCGCTACAATAAATACCTGTGCTGAATAAAGCTTGTTTTGCTAAAGTTCTGAAACTCAGCCTCATGTTTTGGGGTGCATGACAGGGACTTGCACATTACAGCATACACACATAGTCACCATGCTATAGTAAACAGTATACGCTCATACGGATGTTGACTATATGAGAGAGGCACGCCAACTGAGAACGAGCATGGGAGACGATTACCCACAACCCCCATTTGATGCTTTGCGGACAAAGTGTATATGTACTACAGTACTCGTATTGCAAGACCTTGCTCATTTATCAAGTTAAAATTCATTAAAAATTTTAACTCATCTTGGAAAACACTTGCAAACCATGTTACTTGCAATCCAAGGTTTCACTGTATCTGGAATTATCTTGGAATTCACTAGTTCAACAGTAGATATATAATAATATATATTTAAATTTAGCATGGATTTTAAGTAGTAGTTTTCAGTCACTGAACAGAAAATTGTCAGAGAATAAATTTAGAATGTGCCCATGCTAAGATAAATAAGATAGTTCATGATACAGTAATCCCTCCTCGATCGCGGGGATTGCGTTCCAGACCCCCCCGCGATAGGTGAAAATCCGCGAAGTAGAAACCATATGTTTGTATGGTTATTTTTATATATTTTAAGCCCTTATAAACTCTCCCACACTGTTTATAAATATTCCCCGCACAGTTATACAGCATAATCCCTTTGTATTCTCTTAGATATTAGGTAAGATTCATTGAAATTATGTATATAAACACACTGTTTATCAACTTAACTGCGTGCTGTGATTGGTTAGCTTCTCAGTCATCCGCCAATAGCGTCCCTTGTATGAAATCAACTGGGCAAACCAACTGAGGAAGCATGTACAGGAAGTAAAAAGACACATTGTCCGCAGAACCCGCGAAGCAGCGAAAAATCCGCGTTATATATTTAGTTATGCTTTCATATAAAATCCACGATAGAGTGAAGCCGTGAAAGTCGAAGCACGATATAGCGAGGGATTACTGTATATCATTCTTTATAAACCCTACGCTGAAATCACCTCAAAATTTTAAACCCCAAATTTTAAACAACCAAATGTTTTGTTATACTGTGGGAATCCCTCCTACCTCTGCCACACATTAAAATTCAAGAATTGCATTGTATTTTGATATTTATGAAAGTCAATACTAGTTTACTTAAATGATAGTTGGATAACTACTTGATGAATATGCCAGTATCATAAAGCTTTAGTTATTGTTAGTTTTTATATATTTTGTATTTAATTACAAAACACGGCACAATATTGTTCACTTCAATAAACGGACGTACTTTAATAAACAGTCACTGAATGGGATTACTGTTTTTGCTACAGTATCGAAAGGTGTCGAGTGTCATAAAATTTCACTGGTATTGGTATCAAATACAAACATTCTGGTATTGTTACATCCCTAGCTGAGTGCTGATTTTTTTTTTCTTTTATTTTAAAAAACATTGACACCAATGTGATACATTATGTTGTACGCGACATTATCCAAAAGAATGACAATGTTAAATAACTGAAAAACTATGTACGCATTAAAAGATGGCAAAGTTGTCTCAAAACCACTCTGTGTTGCATACTTGCTTAAATTACAATGTGACTTCAACAATTTTCCTCTAACTTACCTTGCTGTTAACTAGTGCAGCAAACCATATGTAAGATATAATAAGAACATAAGCTTGATAAGCTGCCCTTGGATCTCCTTGGAAAAAGTAGGAGTATTTGCATTTTTATCTTTTATACAGTGTACATGAAGTGACATGTGCAGAATTCAGTTTAATCTAGTGAAAAAGTAGTATAAAGCAATGACTTGGCAGTGAAAAAAAAATACTGTTTTCTTACTGGGCGCCAGCACCTAGGGCTCTGAATGTATAATGAATAACAAGTTTATAAAAAAAAAAAAAAAAAAGTAGCACAATTTAAGAATAGCTGGCTGCTTTGTGGATAACCTTGTCTGTGCTGCCAGCAAGTCACAAGCTTCACATTAATAATGTCTAACAGCATTTAAACTTACAGTATATAGACAACATATTTACAAATGAAAATGTGTGCACAATAAACATATTTAAAGACAATGGTAAGAAGTATGACAGAGAATTTTTCAGACTAGAAAAAACTTAATGTAGATTTAACGTACAGTAAACAATTATGCTTGATTATTGTTTCAGAATTTGAAAATGGAATGAATGCCACAAGAACAGTCACAAAAACATGTAGTTTTGAATACCGATCCATTTTCCTAAATTCTGCACGCTTTACATCACAATCGAGAAAGGAACCAGCCCTACAAGTACATCACAGGTCACACCCAAGAACATACTTCATTTATTTCTCCATCTATCTATTCATTTAGTGAATAAATTTAACTGAATTTAAAAAACCTTCAGGAAGCCAGACTTTGTCTTAGCAGCATTAGTTGTAACCTGCCTCAGCCACACTGAAGAATACAACTATATTCATTTATACCAGTTGAGCTCATCCATGACAATTATTATTTAAAAAAAGATAAAAATTAAAATGTGTAGCAAACTGAAAACCTATGAGAAAACTCAGATAAACCCAATGGGAAACTTTACACAGATTGTGACCAGGCTGGAAGAATTAAATACAAATAACATTCGCAAACAGCTTAATCAAATTTAGGGTTACCGGGGCATCAGAGAAGCATGAGGCAAACATCGGGAAACATTTGTGTATAATCATGCCAGTGCAATTTAAATCAAACATTTAATCCTAATGCATATGTTATACATATATGGAAAGAAAATGATATAGCAAGAGAATATGTATATTGTTTTTTGAGTGCTGTAGTGATATCTAATTAGTGCTGTCCTAAAAGAAAAGATGCTGATTTGTACTAGAGTTGAATATAATATTAAGCAACATAGTGGTGTAGTGATTAGCATAGCCACATCAAGGATTCTACATCCTTTGTATATGTTTTAAATATTTAGCCAACAATAAATACAAACTCTTTTCATAGTGACAGCAATACAGCAACAATAAAAGATACATACTTGAAGTAATCACCACTTGAATCCTAATCAACTGCTGCTAAATTAAAAACATATAAATAAATAAAATTTAACTTTTTTTTTTTTTAAATCAGGAGTGGTCTCCCCTAGACTTTGTGTACTCAGATATGGGGATAGATATTTGAGGAGTAAACCGCAAGACAATGATTATACATTGTGGAGGACTGCCGGCTTCCCAGGCCGGTCCGCACCCCCAGGCCGCCAGGAGGAGCTCTCCCGACAGCAGGATCGTGCCCCGAGGTTCAGCAGGACCTTATGGACTCTGTAGTGTTTATACACAGCCCTGCTGGATACCTTGGGGACCACCAGGAGTCGCTGTGGGGGGACTTATGGGCTCTGTTGTGCCTTATGACCCGGGAGTACGTCACGGTCATGTGACGGGAAGGAATGGCGTGCTTCCGGGGTGAAATAAGACTGATTGCCCTGACCCGGATGGAATAAGGAACTGTGGACTGCTGGGACAGGAACACCTCCGGGTCAGGGGCTATAAAAGGACGGTGCCTCAGTCCAGACACTGAGCTGTGCTGGGAGGTGGAGGAGCAAAGTGTCTGGGCGAGGAGGAGAGTTTATTAGTAGTCAATTGTATAAAAAGAGTTTGGTTTAAGAGTAGTGTGGAGGGTGCTTGGTGCACTGTGAAAAACAAGAATAAAAAGTATTGGACTTTTACCTGGTGTCTGGAATTGTACCTCAGGGTTCAAGGGAGCACTAGTGCCCCCTACTGCCACAATATTTATATTATGTATATTAAAGAACCATCAACAACAAATCAAATTAATAATATATTGAACAATTATTATAAAAGTAAAGTTGAATAAATCAGACTCTGCCACTGCATGAATAAAATGTAAAGTACCACTTCCGGTTAGCGGAAATAGCCCAAAAGTTGATAGAAATCTACATTTTGTACCTAATCCTTGTATGCAAAATTTGGTTGACCTAAATGAAAGCATACTCAAGTTATTGTGTTTACACACACACACATAGACATAATTGCAAAAATTGTATTTTCAGACTCAGGGAGGTCTAAAACATTAAGATTCATCAAAATCTCAAAATAGTATTTTTGGAGGATTCCAATACTTTCCCTATACTTCGTATACGAGAAAGTCCGGGAGGTCTAAAATGTCATGATTCATCAAAATCTCAACATCGAATTTTTTGGATGACTGCAATACTTTCACTATACTTCGCATACAGAAAAATAAAAAACACTATCAGAAACCATTATCAAATAGCTAATAATATCCTGGCAAATAAAATCCAAAACTTTCTTAAAATGTCATTTTAGGCCACTAGTTTGTTTCAGGTACCAAGTTTGGAGAGGTTTCACACTCAGAGCAGTTCTGCAGCATCACAACTGTAAACTCACCTACCATAGCCACCATATGCTACAGGAGAACAACACCCTGAGCACCGATAGACCAAAGAGATGTATGTGATATTTCCTTGTTTTCTGCACTATGCAAGAGTGTAGAAAGCAAAAAGATGGCCTTGTGCAGCTTTTCTTTTACTTGATGAGAAAACAGCTGTGAGGTGATAAACCTGAAATGCTTCTTTTTATCAAAAAGTATCTGTCAGTAATGCAAGTTTCATGGTCATTGTTTTGTTTCACTCTGTTTGATTTATGTTACATTAAGATAAGTGAAGGACTGTTTTCGCTAATGTTTGTCATATACAGAAAGCGTATATACTGTATGTTTAATTAATCTATTAAAATATATAACATTGCACAGTGTTTAAACTTACTGATACCTTTTTGCAACCTGTAAGGAATCCCAATGGTCTTGTGATGTGGGGCTTTAAGCTAGTAAGACAGTAAACATTGTCAGAAGTAGGAAAACATTTTTATTTTTTTTGGGTTTAGGGATGGCTTACTGAACCAACTGCAGTAGTTTAGGAGTGTTTGAGCAATACATTTTTATTTGCTGGTGCACAATACTTAATGAAAGAATGATCATAAAACAGTATGCAGGATAGATACACAGTGTACTTTAAGTGTATATGAAAAATGTCTTCTGTGTCATTTGAGGGACCCTACCTCCAAGGGATGCTGACCAATGGATGTGGTGGGAATCAGCAAGAGGGTTTAAAAGGCTAAGATGTGAAAGAGAGAGAGCAGATGAGTGAGCAAGCAAGCAGCAATTTGCTGGACTGGTGAAGGACCTGTGAACAACAAGACAATCACTGCACTACTAGGTGGTATTTTGTATACCAGGGGTGAACAATCAAGAGTTTTGCTTTTTTTTTGTTGTTTTTTTTTTTTTTATTCCTTTTTTTCCTCCCAGGCATGTTAAGTGATAATTCAAGAAATACTGTAAAGCTTCAGGCAAAACAAACTTAAAAGAATTTAGTTCTAATAATAAAGTTTTCAAACATTCTTTTACATCATGGTTTCATTATTAAGTGGAGGTATACTGGTAATTGCATTGTAAGTGCTCCAAATATATACAGTGATCCCTCCTTTATCGCAGGGGTTGCATTCCAGAACAAACCCCAGCACTTCCCCCCCCCATGAAAGGTGAAAATCCGTGAAGTAAAAACCATATGTTCATATGGTTATTTTTATATATTTTAGGCCCTTATAAACATTTCCCGCACAGTTATACAGCATCAACCTTTTGTATTCTCTTAGATATTAGGTAAGATTCGTTGAAATTATGTATGTAAACACACTGTTTATATACAGTAAAACCTAAATATTAAAAGATATCGAGCATCTCCAATATCACATATGTTATAGCCATTACGACAGACAGATCGTTTTGGAGCCATAACGAAAGGCTTCACTATGCATAAAGATAAACACAAAAGAGTACAAAAGTTAACTCTTTACATAGCGAAACACGTTGATGCTGAATGAGCGAGACGAGACTTCCTGGTTAACGCAGCGCAATCAAATTCGGCGCTCTGTCACTGAGCCAATCAGCACACAGGAACTTAACTGTGTGCTCTGATTGGGTAGCTTCTCAGCGATCCGCCAATAGCATCCCTTGTATGAAATCAACTGCGCAAACATTACCAGAAGTAAAAAGACCCATTGTCCACAGAAACCCACTAAGCAGCGAAAAATCTGCGTTATATATTTAGATATGCTTACATATAAAATCCGCGATACAGTGAAGCCACGAAAGTCTAAGCGAGATATAGCGAGAGTTAACTGTATAGTCTACTACAAATGGCAACCATATATTCATTGTCTGCATGATCAACTCAGTTACATATAACATCTCGAAGTTCCTGGCCGCTGTCCTCAACCCGTTGGTAGGCAGCCCAAAACACCATATTCAGAACACTTTGGATTTTGTGGGGAAGGTGAGATATGTCATTATGGAGGCAGATGACACTACAGGTGCTGATCATAAAATTAGAATATCATGACAAAGTTGATTTATTTCAGTAATTCCATTCAAAAAGTGAAACTTGTATATTAGATTCATTCATTACACACAGACTGATGTATTTCAAATGTTTATTTCTATTAATTTTGATAATTATAACCAACTGACAACTAATGAAAGTCCCAAATTCAGTATCTCGGAAAATTAGAATATCAATTAAGACCAATGCAAAAAAAGGATTTTTAGAAATGTTGGCCAACTGAAAGGTATGAACATGAAAAGTATGAGCATGTACAGCACTCAAGTGTGTCTGCTCTTGGAACTGTGTCTTCAATCCACACATTTCATATACAAAGGCCAGTACTACAGGCAGAAACATGGGTGCGCCATGGGTTCCTCAGTTTTACCTATTGTGGCCAATCTGTATACGGAAGAAGTGGAAAAGAGGGCACTATTATCCTATCCTGGAAAGCCACTGAGCCATTGGTTCAGGTATGTGGATGACACCTGGATGAAAATCAAATCTCAGGAGGTACCACAACTCACTGACCACATCAACTCAGTGGACAAACACATCCAGCTCACCAGATTGTGAAATTTCCATCAGCAATGGGGAACATTTGAAAGTTGATGTGTACCGTAAACCAACGCATGCAGATCAGTATTTAAGGTTTGACTCTCACCATCCACTAGAGCACAAAATAGGTGTCATCAGGACACTACAACACAGAGCAAACACCATACCCACAGACACAGCTGCCAGGGAAGCAGAAGAACATCATAGCAAAAACGCCCCGAGTAAATGTGGTTATCCCAGCTGGACTTTTGTCAAAGCAAGGAATACACCTAAAGAATGCTCTAAGCAATCCAGAAAAGAGGAAGGACAACTGCTGCCTAAGCAAAAACCTTTGGTGATCCCTTATGTGTCAGGAGTATCAGAACAGCCAAGACACATTTTTTAAAAACACCAGGTCTTATTGGCTTTCAAACCCCAAAACAAGATACGGCAAAAATTGGTTCACCTCAAGGATCGGGTGCCCCGGCACAGACAGAGTAATATAGTTTATGCAGTTAAGTATCAAGAGGATTGCCATGATTCATACATCGGGGAAACCAAACAACCACTGGTGAAGCGGATGGCACAACACAGAAGAGCTACCTTGTCAGGCCATGACTCCGCAGTCTATTTACATCTACAGGACAGTGGTCAACTCTTTCAGTGATGAAGATGTGCACATCCTGGACAGGGAGGAATGCTGGTTTGAACTAGGAGTCAAAGAGCCCATTTATATGAAAAAGGAACGACCATCTCTGAACCGAGGAGGGGCCCTAAGGGTACATCTTTCACCATCTTACAATGCGGTGATTGCAGCCATTCCCCAACTCTCTGTGAATGGTACTCATGGCCATTGATCAATGGACAATTTGCATATCGGCCCACTGATAGTCAATGGTGCTAGTTCGGTCATTAGGCCAAAGTACTGTTTATAAGGTTGGCGAAACCTGCAGTCTGCCGAGACTGAGGAAGTCACTTAGTTTTTTTTCCGATACGTTTCATCACTCATCTATGTCCAGATGAACAGAATCAACTTTATAGAAAAACCATATATTCAGTTTTGGCAAACAAAGTCTGCTCTCCGGTCGCCCACCATGAAAATCACTTTTAAAAGTTAGTGTTCTGCCCTGGTTGAATTTTAAAAATATGCAAAAAAGTTCAGACTTCTCTGTTATCCAGTCCAATTTTCATTATCAGTAGCTATAGTTACTTTCTGCCCCTGTGATTAGGTAATGATTTAAAATAAATGGTAAATGTCGTTGTGTTTACAAATACATATTAAAAGGGAAAGCACTTGTAATGGTATGTATAAACAATTTTACTACAACATGCTGGATGACTATATAAGGCACTTAGTTAGGCAATTGAAAACTAAGTTAGCAACACCAAAACACAAGGGTTGTCCTTGAATTTAGGGTATATAAACCTTTACCTTAATACAATAAGAAAAAACACAAACAATAAACATCCCAGATAGGGAGGCATAAAAAATACATAATAAATTGACAGCTGTAAACGTTTCTTTTAACAAGATGCTAGCTAAACTTAGTGTAGAACATATCTGGCCTTGAAGTTCTGACAAAAAACTGACAATTATTTTCATATTACAATGCAGTAACAAGTACTAGTATTCCAATATGGAGCCGTATGGTCATTATAGACCTGCCAAATCAATCTCTCTGATACGTTGCTAAGAAAACTGATGCTTACTGTACAAACCAGACAGACAAATTTTTACCCATGCCTGCATTTATTCTCATATCTAGCTGTCATGATTCCAACAACTGCCAAAAACTGCCAAACAGAGACCAGTACAGTATATTAATATATCTAGGCCTGGATATTAAGTATATCTAGGATATTCTCTATACATATGTTGATCTCTCTGCTGCAAAACATTATATATCTGATAAATTCTTCCTAGTTCTCACAACCCGGACTTAACAAAATATGGATTTCCAAAAGAATTTACAGATAGCATTTATTTTACTTTTATTCTATACAATATATTGACAGAATATTAAACTTGTATCGACAGTTAAGTTTCTTGGAATTATTTTATGTCAACAGTTTTAAGAGTTGAGGTGATTATTAAAATCAGTCTTGACAATAACTAATTGACACATATTAGTGATCTGTTAGAAGAAGAGGTTAGACAAATCTATTACTTTTGATTCTAATAAATGGGCTGTTGCCCAGTTACTTCAGAGTAAAATGTCATTTCAATCTCCAGTCCAAACGCATTAAGAAAAAGGGCAATATCAAAGCAATGAAGACCACAATTTAAATTATTAAATTTTAAATTAGTAGGAACTTTTGCAAAGCAATTTTAGAACCTATCAATGAAGCTTCTATGTATGTAATTGTATAGGTTAACTTTACATAGTCTTCTCACATTATACCAAAAATTGAGCCATCGTCAGCCAATACTTTAAGGAAAAAAGGGGTACATAACTAAAAATGAACTGAATTGAAGACAGGGCTCTTGATGGACAAACAAGGGGTAAAGGGATGGATCTTCAAATCAAAAAGACAATCCCATGACGCTTTAGTTTCCAGCTTGTAATGTGCACCAATATTTTTCTGAAAGTATATAATGTTTTGGCAAACAAGCAAACGTTTTGCATATCTTGAGCATACGACTATAAAGCTCATATGTTGGTTATGTAAGAAAGTAATGCGAGATTAGTTTTTTCTTCTTTGTGTGAAAGTTTTTCATATTGTTTGCCACTGTATAGCATTGGTCACTATTGACTTGCATAATATTAAGCTTTTTTCCCTCCAACTTGCATGACATTAAATATTATTCTCAAACATCACTACAAAGAACATTAGATGAGTAATGTGGAAAAAAATATTTGAGTGGAATATTCCTCTAAGGCAGAGATTTGGTATAGGTATCCCTAAATAAAATGAGCAAGATTCCAAAGTGTGATAAAACATATAAAACAAAATTAAAGATCTGTTAATAAATAAATAATTAAATAAATAAAACTTAATATATGGGTTATTATATTGATTATGACTTGCATTCTGCTTAACTGCAATGGTAAAAAGGTGCCATTATGTTTCCAGACAACAAAATATATTCAAACATTGATACTTCGCTTATGTAGTGCTGATACTTATTTTTCTGCATATATGGTGTATTTGAAACAAATAAGATGAGGGTATTAAAAAAAAAAAAATGCAGGCAGAACTTCAACGATTACAGTAGAAACTTGCAGTCTGATGCACTACCACTGATGATACTCTACAATGTTGCCCAGCACTAAGGTTGTCCTTTCTGACTATTAAGTATAAAAACCTATTTTTTCTCAGATTGTATTCATGAATTACATCTTTCAGTTAAGTTATATTTTTTGTTTGTTTTGAAATTTAATAAGTCAATTGAGGGTGTGTAGCCTATACTGTATATAAAAAAAATATTTAAACATCTGATGAATAATTAAACAGTTTAAATTTACAATGTTATATTCAATTATATGCAAGTACCAAAAGGATTTCTGCAATGTAATAAACTAATATAAAACATGAGTAAAATAAAACGCACTGTTATATAATCGTAAACACCCAATAGCCTGAGGTTTTCTAACAAAAATAAAAATCATAGCTAAAACACTGCTAAAAGCACCAACGAAAGGAAAGAGAAAAGCCATTCATTAACATAATTCACATTTATACCTAAAACACAAGAGATGTTAAAAAGTAAATCATGCCCAATATGTTCTGACCCTAAGTGATAAAAAAATCATCCCATTAATATAAACTTTCCATTTTTCAGGACAACCCCAGGTATGCCAAGCAAATGCCCTATTGTTATCATTTACACTGAAATAATACTATAAGGCTACAAACCAATTCTACAGAAGAAGGTGGCAGATAATAAATAGAACAAAGACTGTTGCAAAATATAGCTAAATAGAATACTGAATACTATCCAATTAGCCCAAAACCTCTTAAAAGACTCCTAAGTAATCTCTACCACTGGCAAACTAAAAATAAAAATGCATACTTTTGCAGTCCATTTATTTATTTTTTGCTCCTTCCAGTGAAGCAGTGGAGGAATTTTGCATTCCCACTAAGCATGCGAGAACTTGCAGAGCTCTCCAAATGTCCATTAAACACATTCATGTTTATGCTGGCCATTCAGAGAGCATGTGTAATCAGGGGAAAAGTGTGAATGACAGTGTAAGTATGAATTCCTGCATACAGCAACTAATGCTTACTCTTTAACACTTGGTTAAAAAAAAGCTTAGTTCACATAATGAAATACTAACTTTTTTCATTTAAGTGAACAGACCATATGCAGGAAAACATTTTCAATCTGTTAATCACATTAGTAAAATCTGTAATGTATGTTTTTCGATTTAACAATTTCCCATTAAATTTATCTTTGAAGAAGTTTTTAGGTTATGCTGCTGCTAATCACAATGGACACCAAAAAGCAGAATAACAACGGTTTTCCTTTCTAAAAAGAGTTAAAGTGCCTCAGAATGATTTCAAGGCAAAAAAAACTTGCCAGTCACCTGTTACTTTGGTTTATAAAGACTACTGTTACCTCTGTGCAAATTATAAATGATATTGGTAGAGACTAAACTTATCTACAAATAAGATATTAGAACACAGTGAAACAGATTTACATATTTGCTTTCACACATATAAGCCTTTACTTCCTTTATATTTGGGTAACAATTTGGACAAACACACGCATCCTAATGCCTAATGATTTTCTTTGAACAGCACACAACCTTTTTTTAACAAGTGGGCGGTGGGTGGCATCATTTCTAAATGCAGAAAAGGTCGATCAACACACTAAACCAAAATTGGTACTCGTGTGTTATAACCCGCCACAGACAAGAGAAAAGCTTCATCGTTTTCTTCATTCGTGTATTCAAAAAATAAAAACACACATACAAACTTTGATTTTTAATTACTTTTGAAACATTACTACTGTCGCTAAGTTTATAATGTCGTTAAGTGTAACATCGAAAGGGTCATCGCCGTTGGAGGTTCTACGCATGAGGGAATGGAGAAGCGCTATCTGGGTTGATTGGCGGGGTTATAACATACGAGTACCCAAAAATTACATATAATAATCGATTTGAAGAATATGTTTAAAAAATGTCAACATAAAAATCACTACTAATGTTGCAAAAATCAAATTTGCGTGCTTCTCCGTTGAACTTCTACAAAATAAATTCACAGCTACGTTCGCACATTCTTGATATGTCAACTATTACAATTGAAAGCCGACTTATAAACACATCGGTAAAAATGGGGCGGCATTTACTTTGTACTTCATTAGTGGCTGACACCGCTAGGCAAAGTTATGTTATAAAGTAATCGACAGTCCCAACAGACCAATAATAGGCATCAGCCAGCAGGTTCTTAAATAAGATTACCAGTAAGCGCGGGAGAATATGGAGTGGAGGTCAGTTCGTATTACTATAAAGGTACAACTCTAGAAAACCATACTCTACAGAGCCAAAAGATCGAAAAGGCAGATAGTGATCAAATATGTTGCCAGCTCACACCAGGAACTTCAAAACCGCCGTTTGAGGCGTAAAGAAAATATTGTTAGCAATGTCATTGACAGATCTAAGTGGCAGAAGGGAACCGACCTTGACTAAACTGAGCTAACTTACACAAAGATTTCTAGCAAATAAAGCGGGATCAGACTTCCCCTTCACCATACACAGTGCGGAGTATTCGATGTGCCTTTGAGCATATGAGTGGAACCGAATAAGAAGACCTCAGCTAACCTGTGGTCTGGGAACTGCATCGTCTCAAAGCTAGTAATAAGCCCTAATGGATAGACGAGTTGCAACCGGTGGACATGTGCCCTTTTGTCACTAACTACTGATACACGCGTGTCAGCTGGAAAAAAATG
Source organism: Polypterus bichir lapradei (assembly GCA_026402145.1). Lineage (NCBI taxonomy): Eukaryota > Metazoa > Chordata > Cladistia > Polypteriformes > Polypteridae > Polypterus > Polypterus bichir. The sequence goes on from JANRMT010062808.1 coordinate 7,622,062, forward strand.
CTTTTGCATTTTAGATGAATGCATGATCTACATAAGTATATATATTGTTCTGTGTAAGGCACAGATGTTGCTTGATAAAGAAAGTATGCCTACAGACATTGAAGACATACACACTTATAACACACGGTTACAGAAATCCTGTTATGAGTCAATTACCGTGCCCGTAAAACTTCTTGCCGGGAGTCACGTCGAAGACCTTAGTGTTTACTGCTATCAGGATGCGGGGGTTCTGGATTCCGTCGTATTCCCGCAGCTGTTCCAGCGTGAAATCACGTCTCTTCATCTTTGGCAGCGACGCGGCCTCCTTGTCCTGGGCAGAGTCCAAGCCAGCTCGTCGGCGCCAACTACGGTAAATTACATAACAGAGAACCAGCACTCCCAGAAAGACGATCACGTTAACCAGCATCCCAGCAACATCAAGCTCCGCATCTTCTGAGACCACAGATCCACTACTGCTCTCTACCACTCCACTCTTTCCGTCTCCATCGTCCGCCATACTGCACACTAAGGTTCACTGGGTCCGCCCAGCATGCCGCCCACTGTAACAACGTTAAATTATGATTGGCCTGGAGCATAAACCGCGCAAAGCATCACGGACTTGAGGTCAAGTGACTACAATTCCCAGAGGTAAAGTCGAAGCGTGCGTTAGCAGGAGGCGGGTCCTGTCTGCCCTAACAAAAGCGCGGGCTATATGAGCTTGCAGCTTTTACGTAGTATTTTGATACGGTCTTTTCATTGGTTAAAGTTACAGCCTTCAAGAAGGTAGAATACTGTATATATTAACAGAAAACTAACGCAATATTGTCTTTTTTATGTATCACCTAATAAAACAACGCTTACATATCACCGCACCTTATCAAATTTTGTTGACACGTCAACATTAACGTTAATATTCTTTAGTCACTAAAACAGCGACTACTGTAAACACCCGAGGATTTAAAACATTATACGAGGGTACAGTTAAAGCATACAAATGTTTAAGTTCTAAAAGAATATTATTTATATTGTTGCTACTTTGACTGAAATGTAAGTATATACTATATATTTCCAAACATATAATAACTTAAACAGTTACGTGTTTGTGTTTTGGACAGTGGGCAAATGGACAAACCACCACACTTGTTAAACAGGAACTTAAACCTGTATACGGGAGGCCCATCCACAATGGTGCTTGCTTAGTATGTGGTGATTTGTGTCTCTGTGTTATCTTTACACAGATTAACCTGGAATGGATGCTATGAAACGAGACAAAAAGATGAGACATTTATTATGAAAATTGTATAGATCACAAGATTACAAGATTTTTTAATAATTTAGAAGCAGAGTATGAGTTTCATAAAGCTATGATATGAAATCACAAAGGAAGGTTATGCAACTAAGGAGTTCTACTTGTCCACTGTGGTCACTATCATCACTTGGAATGCCTAAATTAGAAATGTATTATTTATTCAAACAGTACCTAATTTGTGATATTTCGTGAGGCAGGAAAGGCAACCACCCTGTGACACAGGTTGACCATATTGATGTGACACTGGGACAAAGATGGTGACAACTGTTTCAGGAACACCATTATACCTGGCAAGGATGAACCAATCCATGTGTGCCAAGAGGTACAGCAGCACAAGATGATTGGAGGTTTGGGCAAAAAGTCATTAACAGAGATGCTGGACCTTCTATCAATTGTCAGATAATGCCTCAAATCAAGGACAAATGACTTGCATGGTGGGGGTTATTTACATTGTCCACTGAAGAATACTGGGGTCAGGTCATTTCCAGTAATGAATCATGACCATCCTTTAGAGCTGATGACCATGGATTTTACACCCATAGACAATATTCATAAAAGACACACTTCCATTGCAGTGGATGTCATGGTATAGGACTCCATCACCTTTTATAGACATCCATTTCTGGTTAAGGTAATTATGTTCATGCAGAAATATGTCAACAATATCATGCCATCTATTTTACAGTGAGACATCATCATCAGGTACAACATAATCATGCCCAACTACACACTGTTGCCATCTGTGGGTTAAGTTTTTATGATGGTAGTAATCGTTTCCAAGTCAGCTGTGCTCCCAAATGTCATTCAGCTGCAACTAACTCAAAGGAGGAGCTGATGTGTAGTGTTTGGTGGTGGACAAATATAAAATCTAAGTAAGCAGGAACATGACACTTCAAGAAATTAAGTCAGCCCTGCAACATATTCAGACTAGCAAGCCCTTGAGTCATGTCAGTGGTCCCAGGATATTTTTTTTCAGCATACTGATATAATATAAGCATGCTGTTTTTACATTTCTTTAATCTTGAACATTAACTGGAATATATTGATGACTCGCAGTAAGGATACAAATCTTGTGATTGTGTTATTCTTGGACAACAGTTTCCACTTTAAGAAACAAGCCCTGGGTTGCTTGCATATCTTGAGAATATTTAATCAATGTCTGTATCTTTACTAGGTAAAGACATTTCTGTAAATGCTGAAAGGCACACATTTGCTAGCACACAGACTCTGTGAGTCTCTAACTGTAAAATGCTTTTTCCCTTATTGTTATTTTGATGAAAAACTCTAATGAATGGAAAGTGGAGTATGTACTTTAAGTAATAAAAAAAATGTAATGGATTTGTACCCCTGACTACGGTTGTTGTTTGGCCATGAGAAGGGTCCATACTTACAAAAAGGTTTTATTCAATAAGTAAATTTTGTTCATTTGGTGAATATAGTGGCCAATTGTTGCACTTCATGAGGCTATCTCCATCCATCTATACTGTACATTCATTCATTTTCTAGACTAGACAACATATCCATATGTGTGTCATAGTTGAGCTAGAACATACTGTACCTAAACAGCATCAGCTGCAATGTGGGAATTAAACCTGGATGGAACACCAGGCCATCACAGGGGACACTTACATTTACAACTTACATTTACACATACAATCTGTGAATGGAAACTGAATAGGAATAACAGTATGACCAATATTTGCAGGAAATTTAGAAATGACAGTAAGTAATCTGAACTAGAGAGGAATGGTTGCTCACCAGAATACAAGATACAGTTGTGCTCATAAATTTACATACCCTGGCAGAATTTGTAAGATATGTACCATACTTTAAAGAAAAAAGTACTGATCAGGCAAAATACATTTCATTGACTTTTAATGGAATCCAAATTAAACTATAAGGCATCACAGAACAGCACAACCATTAAACAAAACATAGTAATTAGGAAAGCAATGAGATGGTCCCTGTTCAAAAGTTTGCACAACCTTAGTTCATAGTTTATTGGCCCCTTTATCATCAATGATGGCATGCACTCTTTTATGATAGTTGTGAATGAAACCCTTCATCTTTTCCAGTGGTAGAGCTGCCCACTATCCTTGGTGAAAAGCCTCCAAGTCCTGTAAATTCTTAGGTTGCCTTGCATGAACTACACCATCTCACCAAAGTGGCTGAATGAAACTGAGATCAGGAGACTGTGATGGCCACTACAGCACATTAACTTTTCTCTGCTGTAGGCACCAAAGGGTCAACTTGGCCTTGTGTTTTGGAATACTTTCATGTTGTCATGTTCGAAGATCCATGTACATCCCATGCACAGCTTCTGGTCTAATGAATGCAAGTTGTCCTCCAATATTTTCTGGTAACATACTGTATTCATTTTGCCATTAATTTTCACTAAGTCACCTGTGCCACTGTAGCTCACACACCCCCAGAACATTAGAGATCTACCTCCATGCTTCACAGTAGGGATGGTGTCTTTTCATGGTGGGCCTTGTTACATCCTCTCCAAACAGTGTTTTTTTGGTTGTGACCATTAAAGTTCGATTTTGGTCTCATCACTCCAGTTTTTGAAGCTTGTCTAGATGCTGTTTAGCATATTATAAGTGGTCTGTTTTGTGGTACTGGCACAGTAAAGGCTTTTTTTTTCTTGCAACTCAATTGTTTATCCCATTTGTCTTCAAGTATCTCCTTATTGTGCATCTTGAAACAGCAACACCACTTGTTCGCAGAGAAGCCTGTATCTCAGCTGAAGTGGCTTGTGTTTTTTTTCTTGGTAGCTTGACAAATGATCCTGGAAGTTGTGCCTGAAATCTTAGTTGGTCTACCTGACTGTGGCTTGGTAACAACAGAAACCCTAACTTTTTACTTTTTTTTTTTACCAGAGTCTGAACACTAACTGACCAGAATTTTCAGATCTTCTGACATCTTTTTTTATCCTTTTACTGATTTATACAAAACAACAACTTTTTCTCACAGGTCCTTTGACAGTTCTTTTGCTTTCCCCATGGCTTGCTATCTAGCAAAGTCAGTGTAGCTCTGCATGAATTTAAATTGACTATTTATACACAGACACTGATTACAATCAAAGAGATTACAGGTGTGGACACTCTCTCTTAATATCCCTTAATTTGAACCTGTGTGTGTCAACTTGTGTGTATGTTATCAGATCCAACATTCAAGGGTATATAAACTTTTGATCAGTCCTATTTGGGTGATTTCAGTTATCATTATGATTTAAAAAGAGCACATGCAATTATTTGATAATAAATTGTTTTGCCTGAGCACACTTTCTAATTAAAAGGAACGCTTTCTGCATGATTACTTATATTTTCCCAACAATGGCCAATATTTCACAAATTCTACCAGAGTGTGCAAACTTATGAGCACAACTGTATGCCATGCAATGAATCAAGTTAAGAAATCAGAAGTGCCACTACTCTGGAATTCCCTATGGAAGTACAAGAAATGCTGTTTTTTCCAGTATATAATGTTGTCAACTGCATAAGTTCCAAAAGCAAAGTTGCCAAAAAAACAAAGGGTCAAGACAAAGCTTTTTTTAACTTACAAAATTGGTTGTGCAAGCACAAAGCTCAGAAGAGCACAAAGGAGATGCCTGAAAAGGCAAGGTGATACACAGTAACCAAATTCCCAAAACAGAATTCAAAATCAAAACAGAGCAGAGGCTCAGAAATATCATATAACCCAGTCCCAATACAAAATACAAAAATAATAGTCAAGACGGAGCAGAGGTTCAAAAAATCAGAAGGCACAGTTCCAAAACAGAATTCAAGAAGTGAGGTCAAAAACAAAGCACAGCTCAAAATCCAAAAAATCAATAGGCAATAGATAATATATAGAAACTAACAAGAACTCTACTCTCCCTAACACATTTAATGAACCGCAAGCAATCATGGAGAGGCCCTCCCTTATACAGGGTGGAGGTCCGTTCCTGGCGGTGATGGGCAGGTGGCCCCCCTCCCCTTGTGAGACCACTCACAAAGCACAAGAAACATAACTAAATCCTTTCCCCTTCACCAATATGAAATAAACATTAATACAAATACATTGCATAAAATAATGAAAATCCAACAATAAATGACACTTTGAATCCTAGACAGGGGAGACATGCTGGCTGAAACATAACATATAACAGTTGAAAATCTAAAATATGCTCTGGACTGATTCCATTATTTAAACGATACCACCAAGGAATGGCCTCATGGACAAGGTTTGTTCTTTCCCTGAGGTTTACATCCATATTTTTGCTCTTCTCTCAGATGTCACCCATGCCTGTCTTCACTGAGAACTGTGTTCTTGTTAAATGCATTTACTCTGGCAGCCTTTATTTGGATTGGTAACTCTCAATATTACTTAATTGGAAGAATTACTTTTCCACTTTCTATTAAACATTTGCTTAAGGATGTTATGTATTCCTTATAGGTTAAAAAAAAAATCAGTCAAAAACTTTCAAGCTCCAGCCAACTATTTTCTGAACCTGCTTATTTTACCCTAGGGTCACTGTGATCCAGCATCCATCCAGGAGTATTGGGCATAAGCAAGACCCACACTTGGCTAGGGTGACAATTTTTTGCAGGGCTCATTCATACATGTATGCACACCCTCATACTGGGACAATTTAGAGTGAACAGTTAATGTAAACTGCACATCCTATGAACACAAGTAGAATGTGCAGACCCTAAAGGAACAGGCTTTAAACCCAGTATGCTGAAGCTGGAAGTGTGAACTGTGTATGCCATTTACTTCATTGTATTCATTTGGGTATACAGTAATAAAATGCATTACTACAAATGTTTGTGATGTGTAAGCTGTTGGAACGACAGGACAGACAAACAAATACACAGACATTTGTCTTTTTATTAAGGTTAGACAATTATATATATTTATTATACTTTTTTGATAGAAATTTCTACCTTTGTCACCAAGATACCATTTAATTAAATTTTGAAATGCAGTCTGGCTATTACTAATGTTGCTAATGGCTATTACTGCTTGAAAATACTGTTTTTAAAATGTATTATAAGCCCCATTTTCAGCAGTCATTCCTTCAGTGTTCTCAAGATTCTGAAATGTTGGCCTTATAGGAGGAGTTTCAAAGAAAAAGCCATATCTGAAACTGGCAGATAAGAAGAAAATGTTAAAATGGGGGAAATAACAGACATTTTAGACAGAAAAGACTGAAAAAGTATATTATGATCAGCATCCTGGCATCATCTTTTCTCTGTTGCATATGAAACTGGTGTTTGGCATTTAAAGAGAAAGTCAACTGAGGACCTGTAATGACTTTGTTTCTCAAATTACAGACTAGTGTACTTATACTCTTTTGCAGTTATACATATAAGCCTTCCCCTTCATTTTCTATCATAGTTAGATCCAATTTGACTTCTCTCAAGACAGTAATAGATATCTTTGAATGAAATCTTCAGTTTCTTGGCATTCTGTCACATGGAATAATCTTCATTCTGTAAAAAAACAATAGAATGACATGTTTACTGAGGAAAAACCTTAATTTTGGCCATTTTTGAACTCAGAACTGAACTTTAGGAAGACCAGTACATTGCAACCCAATGAAATACATTTTACTTGCTTTTTTGAACAGAGTGACATGTTTTAGTTGCGGTAATGCAACTACAAACATATTTTTAATAACCACATTAGTTTTTAAACATGACTAAGGATAAGCAAAGGGGGTTTACCATTAGGACACTGAATAAATGGTTGCTGAAAATGGAGCTTTGTGGTCATATGTGAGTAATAAGTTATAAATCATTCATTTCAAGGAGTAATAGCCATTATCAACATTAAATGTATTGAATTTAATGATATCTTGATTAAAAGGTACCAATTTCTATCAAATAGTATGAAAATGTCTGGGTAATTCTGAACTTTAGAATTCTGTGTGTGTTTACTATATATACTCAGCAAAAAAAGAAACATCCCCTGACTTTCAACTGTTTTTACTTTCAGTAGACTTAATGTGTAAATATTTGTATGAACACTAAAAGAGTCAACACCATAAGACATAAACTAAAAATGTTTCACAATGTGTCCCTGAATGAAGGGAGGCTCAAAATCAAAAGTACCAGTCAGTATCTGGTGTGGCCACCAGCTGCTTGAAGTACTGCAGTGCATCTCCTCCTCATGGACTGGACCAGATTTGTCAGTTCTTGCTGTGAGATGTTACACCACTCTTCCACCAAGGCACCTGCAAGTTCCTGGACATTTCTGGGGGGAATGGCCCTAGCCCTCACCCTGCGATCCAACAGGTCCCAGACGTGCTCAATGGGATTGAGATCTGGGCTCTTCGCTGGCCATGGCAGAACACTGACATTGCTGTCATGCAGAAACTCACACACTTTTTGCCACTCCTGTCTGGTCCAGCGAAGGTGGGCTTGTGCCCATAGGCGGCGTTGTTGCTGGTGATGTCTGGTAAGGACCTGCCTTACAACAGGCCTACAAGCCCTCAGTCCAGCCTCTCTCAGCCTATTGCGGACAGTCTGAGCACTGATGGAGGGATTGTGTGTTCTTGGTGTGACTCGGGCAGTTGTTGTGGCCATCCTGTACCTGTCACGCAGGTGTGATATTCGGATGTACCGATCCTGTGCAGGTGTTGTTACACGTAGTCTTCCACTGTGAGGATGATCAGCTGTCCTTCCTGTCTCCCTGTAGCGCTGTCTTAGGCGTCTCACAGTTCGGACATTGCAATTTATTGCTCTAGCCACATCAGCAGTCCTCATGCCTCCCTGCAGCATGCCTAATGCACGTTCACGCATATGAGCAGGGACCCTGGGCATCTTTCTTTGGGTGTTTTTCACAGTCGGTAGACAAGTCTCTTTAGTGTCCTGCGTTTTTAGAACTGTGACCTTAAATGCCTACTAACTGTAAGCTGTTAAGGTCTTAACGACCATTCCACAGGTGCATGTTAATTAATTGATTATGGTTAATTGAACATGCATGGAAAACATTGTTTAAACAATTTACAATGAAGATCTGTAAAGTTATTTGCATTTTTAAAACATTATTGTTGAAATACACAGTCCTGAAAAAGGGACGTTTCTTTTTTTGCTGAGTATATATAAAGAGAGAGAGAGAGAGAGAGAGAGAGAGTGAGTGAGAGAGAGAGAGTGACGTGTCATGACACTGTATGAGCTGTAGGGAGTGGAAGCAGTGTTGGGGTGGAGTCTTGGGGGAACACACTCTGTAAGAGCTCTGGACACCTCCCTACCAGAGAGAGAGCTGAGTGACAGGGATCAGGGTTAATTAACGATGCGTAGAGAAAAGGGGAGGGTGTAGTCGGAAGTAGCAGTTGTTGCTGGAGCGAGAGGAAAGCACCATCAGGTTGAGATGGGAGCGAACAGTTGAACAGTTGGCAGGAGGTAGATAGTTCGAAGGCGAATTATTTTTATTACTCTGGAGGTGTCCCCGTGACCCAGACAATGGGCGACGGTAGAGCACCGTTTATATCGCGAGATATCAAATAAAAAGCCTGTCTGCATTTGAAAGACTCCCCCCGGGGCTTCACTATATATATATACAGATCCAGAACAGCATGGTGTACTGGTGAATTCTGCTCCTTCACAATCTGTTTCATCCAGAGTTTGAATCCTGTGACAACCTTTGTGCTGTCAGCATGTTCTTCAGATGTTCACATTCACTCCAAAATGCTAAAGCAATTCATGTTAAATTAGTTAGCTCATCTGTTTGTCTTACTAAGGACAGACATCCTATCAAGGGCTGAATCCCAACTTGTGTTTGGTGACAGCAGCCTAGAACCGATTAGGAGGGCTAGAAAATAGACACATCCCTTCATCCATTAAATTCAGCAAGGTGTGGGCGATAATTAGCTGATATCCATAACTCAGGGCCAAGTGGGACGGTAAAGTTTACGGTTGAAAATCAACCTGAGGGTATCTTGTAGGTGTGTGGATGCAAACCAATGCAAACATATGCAAAAACTGCCTAGTCACAGCGGTCCCCAAGTGAACGAGCGCGCTCAATGCAAATTGTATTCAGGGGCATTAAGGAAGCAGTTGGAGTTTAGAATTTATTTTTTTCTTTTGGCCGTGTTTTCGTGTCTCATGCATAGTGAGCACGACAAAATGACAGTTTGACGCCGCACTTATTGTTGCTTCAGCACCAGGTGGCCTGTCTAGTCATTTTGTCTTACAGAGCGTGACATTATACAAAGAAGATGCCGGCGGCTAACGACCCAAAACGGAAATCATGTGACGGGAACAAATTTAAGGCATCTAACCGAGACTGTCCCCCTTAACCGAGAAACGAAGCTCAGTGGCCACGGACATCTGGACATCTTAAGTTTAGCCACAGTCGTTTAAGAAAATCGCATAAAGCCAAGTGGAGCAACGAATAATTCGAGCATCCTTTCTCGCATTAGGTGAGAGCAAAGTTACTTATTCCCGGGACTAAGATGAGTAACGTTGATATGCCTTGCGCGGAGAAAATCCCAGGGGTATTCTGTGTTTTCTTCCCACAGCATCAACGTCTGAGAGCTGTCATCAAGGCTAGAATGCCACCCCGCCGTATACAACAGTGTAGACCGATTGTTTATAGCGTGTGCAGTTTTCCCAGCTTTTCAAATTATTTTTTCAATTACACTGCAACAAACTATAGGAGCGATCGTTTTTAAAGTAACTCTCCGGCAAGCATTATGCATATTTATCATTTGCAGCATGCGTCACATAAATAACACAGATGTTAAAGCAGAAACAGGTAACGGCGAAGTACGTGACAACCTCCATCCCGCTTAACCCAGTTTAGGGTCACATGGGATCGGAACCTATCTGTTTATAGAGTCCACCGCAAGTCAGGAAGGAACTGAATTCAGGGCCAGTTTAGGCCATTAAATTAATTAACGTGCACGTTTTAGGGGCATTTGTGAGAAAAAACCAAGCAGACATGACAAATCCATCCACAAAGTCCTCGACAGGCCGCGGGACTCGAACCGTGAATGATGAATCTGTTAGATAGCATCACTAAACACAACACCACCAGCCTGAAATAGCATGATTTTAAAAATACCAACTTCCCAGTGTACCCCTTCAGAATTAGAAAATGGAAGGGTAGATGGACGTTTAGAGTGAATGTGCCGAATGCCGTTATACATATGCAAATATCGAATACCGCATCAAACGGAGGCAATGAAATTTAAGAGGATCTTTGTGATATATCAACAGAGGCATGCACTGAAAAAAACGGCACGTCAGATTAAAATAAAAAAAATGTACATCGGTTGCACATAAAAAAAATTTTTCTCAAAAATAATTTAATTATGCTTACTGCACTAAATTATATATCCTGAAACAACATATTTTTATATAAAATGAATGAAACTTTTTCATTCTCTTTTTTAAATAAAGATATTATGATAAAAGAACATTTCAACAATGCATAATATTTTAATAATTGTTTTATAAACGTGATAAAAAATGCACCTCACCAAGTTACTTAGCTATGACTTTTTCAGGTTGTCGATTATACTTATTCCAGTTTCATTTTATAGTTCATGTTCAAAGTTATTAATAAGAAATAAACAGGTTTGCTTATACCAAAGCTAGTTTTATTTGGTAAAAACAATACAAACCAACATAAATACAAAAGATTAGTATTCAAAAGCAGAAATGTACAACAGTTGTACAAGAGCACTGCTTGTTTGGCTGTGCCAGAATGCCATGACAAATGTACTGTATAACTAAATATGAACACAAAATGCACCTTGGATAGAGTGTTACATTATAAATGCATTTATTTTTATTTGTGTAACTATTTATTATAGAATACATGTTAAATATAATAAAATATAAAGTGCAAAATTGCTGCTTGGAACCTTCGTTCGGAAATAATATATACTGTACATTTATTTATTTTCAAACGCGCAAATCCGGCAACTGCATTGTATTGTATTATTTATTTGTCTGTATTAATAGTATTTATCTGGTTGAGCAAAGCTATGATAATGTTAATGAACAGCAATGCTGAAAGTAGTTGACCTGTAACGAAAGTCAGCACTTTTTTTAAGTACGTAAACGTACCTGTACTAACCGAATAAATCAAGACAACTTAATAGTACATTTACTGACTTGTGGCGGAAGTTAGTGAGCATAGTTTGATAAAACATTAAAAGAGAATACAAGGCAAAACGGAGTAACGTTAGTCGTGATGAAGTGTTTTAAATGAATATCTGAATATTTCTCGTGTGTGTTTTTAACTTTTATTTCACGAACCTTTTGCTCTTAACCGGCGACAATAACTCATATCCGCAACCTGCTGCTTCTTTGACAGTCACATGACTTTACCCCCAAGTTATCCAGCCTCCGCAGATATAACTATTTTGACTTCTACCTCCATTCATCCATTATCCAACCGGAGCCAGTCCCAGCCAACACAGGGCGCAAGGCAGGAAACAAACCCCGGGCAGGGCGCCAGCTCACCACAGTGACTTCTGCCTAAATGACTGAAATGAGTATATTGCATATCCCACAACATTCAATAAATTAAACATGGTAAATTAAACAAAATGAAACATAAACAATACATGTAATATAAAGTAAATACATTGTTGTAAATGTAACAACCTGCCATTTCCCTTTTTTTTCAGTGTGCACAACAAGGTGCACTGAGTTTCCTTCCAGTTTTACAAACGGCCAGGATTTGATTTTGATCTTGGTGGACAGACGCTGACACTTAACATTTAGCTGGCATCTCGATCATTGTGATTTTGTTTACTTAATAATTTTAGACTTTCTGACTTGAGTAAACAATGTTTCGGCACGTGGCAGAGTGGAGGAAATCTTGGCCCAGTGTCGGTCTGTCAGGAGTCTGCTGCTCTCTCTCCATGTGTGAATTTTACTCCCAACTGTTTTAAGTTTAAACGGATCCAGCCAGAGTGAGGCTGAGCACGTGAGTACTATGTGTGTCTGATCACAGACTGGAACCATATTAACAGTTGGTAACTGCCTTGCACCGAAAATGGTGTGTGACCCTAGAACTGAATTAGGCAGGTGCCGAAACTGAAATTTAAAGTCTTGGAGAACTTCTTCTTTCTGCTGCTCCTGTTAGTGGTTGCCACAGCAGATCATCTTCTTCCATATCTTTCTGTCCTCGGCATCTTGCTCTGTTACACCCATCACCTGTATGTCCTCTCTCACCACATCCATAAACTTTCTCTTAGGCCTTCCTCTTTTCCTCTTGCACCATCGGCCAATTTAGCGTTGTTTAGTGTGGATGTAATGTATAAGTTTGCATTGCAAAGGAAGGTCTCCTCATCCAGGGTTGATTCATACCCATGTCATAGCATAATAGGTACCTGCTTATAAAATAGATGGTGTTGACTTAAGAGAAATAATTTAGTTTTTTTTCCTTCAAACAGCTTATGCGCCATGGCTGAGCAGCTGTCTCAAAGTGAGCTGGACTATCCTTTTAAACTGTTAGAATACATTAATGGCTTCAAAATTTCCAAGGTAAATTCTTCTTCTTCATTTTTTTGTCTTTTTAAGCAGTTATTTGTTTTTGGAAAACTATGGGAGTAATTTTATGGAACAACATTTAAGTGGAGATCACTTTTTTACTTTTACGAATGGCATCCTTTATTTCAAGGTGTCTGCTTTCTAGGTTACACTCTGTCTTTTTGTGTAGCTGCAAAACTTTCAGAACTCACAAATAGAATGACTGATTTTGTAATTTTAAAGTATATGGCAAAACTATTTCCACATCTTATGAAACAAGAAAATGTGAAAGTGTTTTAATTTATAACATTGCACTTTTAAAACAGGCAAGCACTAAAAATAGCTAAACAGAATACAAAGTCTTAGAGAAATATTTCAAAAAAAGGAAAGTCACTTATGGAGGAAAACAAGAAAGCAGCCAACCTCTGTGGTTTAGAGCAAATGTTGGTGCTGGATGTATAAAATATAAATTAGATACAAAATATTAGTAAAGGTAAGTACTTATTGTTTTAGGCATTTAGCCGAAGTTAGGATAAAAATATTATATATTTGTTTTATTTCTTTACCTCAATTAGTCCAGCAATGTTTTTTTTTTTTTTTTGAAGAAGTACTCTTCATTTTGCTCATCTCAGTTTCCTTTAATGCAGGTAATTTTCACAGCCAGTCAGCTTGGTGTTTTTGACTTAATGCTACAGTGCCAGAAAGCTCTGAGTGCTGAGTGTATTGCAAAGGAGCTGCACACAAGTCAGAATGGCTTGGAGAGACTACTGGATGCCTTGGTTGGGATAGATATTCTTGATGTGGAAATTATTAATGGAAAAGGTAGGACAGACAGAAAACAGGAAAACTTGTCTCTAAATAAATGTATAAAGTCACACTAAGATTGTTTAGGCCATCTTATATTTGGCTCTATTTCCATCTCCCAGTGCATGAAGGGTTGAAGTGAGTAAAAGATTTCCTTATAGTAAGTCTCTTACACAGAAGCTGAGTTATAAGTGTTATTGAGGTTGTTGCTAACATATACTTCTTACTTGTCAGTTTCTAAGGATTCCAAATGAACTCAGTACTTACTGACAGTTTTGACCCATAATGAGTGAGTGAATGTGCCATGCATTGCTCTGGTATCCTGTGCAGTTCTTCCTCCCCTAAGCATGATTCTTCCCATGACCTTACATTGAAATAATTGAGCTTGGTTAATGGTTAATGGATGAATAAATGAATGAATTTTATACAAGAATTTTAGAGCAACGTGTAGTATATCTCTATAGTGTGCCTTTTATACTATCTGTATGATAAATGTTAAAATAGAGGAGCTAAGTTCACTTATGCTACCATACCCAAAAGCTACACTGTAAAAAATGTCAGTAAATTTAACAGTACAAATACTGTAAATGGTAAAGGTAAAAGACCTTTTCTGAAAAAAAGGAAAGTTACCTTATGTTCTACTGAAAATTACCTGTATATCTTAAACAATAAATTTCATTATTTTTTACAGCCAAGTTTTGTAAAATCAATATTTTTCTACCTTCAAAATATGCTAAATACCATTTATTGATGCATTACAGTTATACTGAAAAAAATCTGTTAATTTTACAGTGTAAAACTGTTAAATAACGAAGGTAAACAACTGTAAAATGTAAAACGGTAAATCACTGTTTCAGTAAAACCGGTTACGATATTTGCATAAGGACACGCCCCTTTTTACAATATTGTTCCTGGTGAACCGCATACCTTTGAATAGTAGGGGAAAAAAACTTAACCCATGTTAGCTGACTTATTTTTCCCCATGTGCTGAAGGTTTTTTGCGGTTATGGAAGCTGATTTATGGTGGGTTGTATTCGATAAGTAGGACACCATACACCACAAAAGAGAAAACTTTACTTCCCTACCAGGCAACGTGCTGTAACTTCCTTAAACATTGAATTGTTTTCAATGTGTATAATTAAATGGTACGTGCTTGCTATTGGTTGTTGTTGATTAACTGATGTAAACTGTGTACTGGGGTTTGACCCTACCAATACGTATTGTTTATTGGTTGTCATATTTTTTACACATCATGAATTTCTGGTTATGGTTAAGCCTTCCTTTCTGTTGGAGTTTGTTGCAAAATTATACTGTAGACCTAAAAATATTGTCATCTTATTTATTACAGTAAAATTTTGGCAACCCAGCTGCCAGTATTTTACCGTAAATTTAACATTATTTTTTAAAGTGTACCGTAGACCAAAACATATTGTTACCTTCTTTTTTACGGTAAAATCCTGGCGACTCCAGCTGCCAGTTTTTTACCGTAAATTTAACATTATTTTTTAAAGTGTACCGTAGACCAAAAAATATTGTTACCTTCTTTTTTACGGTAAAATCCTGGCGACCCCAGCTGCCAGTTTTTTGCCGTAAATTTAACATATTTTTTTTTACAGTGTACCTTAGTAAACTGGACACTGCAGTGGTTCTTCCATTTTATCACTGGTGCTCCTTTTCACACACTGTTATGGTCTTTCTGCCCTTGAGCAAGGCCCTCAACCTGCAATTACTCCATCATGGGTATGACATTAATCTACATCCAGCCCTGCAAGCAGGCGCTCCAAATTACAGGGGAAACGTAGGGTTTGGTGGCATAATTGGCACTCCAGCCACTTTAAAAACCTCACACTGTTCCAGTGTGGTGCTGATGTGTCACCCTCCGCACTTGGCTCCCAATCCAGGTGGTTCATTGTGTGGTGGGTGCAGCAACACACTATCAGCGCATACTTACAACCTATGGTCATTTTTAGACGATTGAACTTCAAAATAATAATTTTCCTTATTTACATTTAATATTGAATAACATATCATTTATTGTTCAGTTACATAACCTTTCAATATATGTTATCTCTTGATCATTTCCACCAAAACAACAATCTGTTTTTCATATTCGTTACTATTAATATCTTTAATAGCCACAGTGTATTACTTTATTTGCAGTAAGTTCTTTCAGTGGGCTGCTCTGTATGAGTGGAACAAAATGTACCTCCTTAAGTGACATTGAGACACAGTGATCTCTTGGTGCAGGAAAATAGATTTTAATTCTGAGTCAGGCAGTATGTGAAATTTAAGTATTTTCTCAAGGTACCCAAGTTGCAAGGTGCTTTCCTCAACCCAAAGAAGTTCATAGTAAGTTAATTGACAACTGTAAACTGGCTTCATACCAACCAGTTTATGTGTGTGCATTAAAGACTGGTTGTGTGTTGCCCCTGCTATTGTCTACCACAACTGGGATAGGTTTCTCCTGTCCAGAACCCTAAAGTTAGATTAGCCATAGGGCTGTTACTGGGCCTAGGTGGTCTAGGCAAGTGCCTAGGTCATCCTCCAGTGGTCAAGGCATATTACTGCAGCCCCATGTAGAGATTCCTGTCTTTATATTGTTTAGAAAAATTGTTTTTGACTGGAACACAGAGAAATGTTTATACTGTATGCTTCAGCAGCTCCTGCACTATGCACAGCACAGTCTGTTGCCCAGAAACAGTCTTGGGCGACACAACATTTTTTTTTTTTTTTTAAAACAATACAGACCTACGAACACTGTGACTCAAAGCAAATGTCCAATTATGTTGTTTTATATTATTTTTACATGCAAGCAATGTTTGGTCTCAACGTCTGACTGTGACGATATGAGTTCGCTCCAGGCTCCCATCCAACTTCCAGGGGCTCTTGAACCCAGTACCGTCAGTAATGTCACCGAGATAAGCTGACAAATGAGAACATCTGTCAAATGAAGCCAGGGGATATTTCCAAAAAGTGCCAAGGTGCTTTTATTAAAACAAACAGTTGTGTCATAACAAAAATGCAGTGTTCCACAGTTTGAATAAATAATCCATAAAAACAGTGCAAAGTGAGGATAAAAACAATAAATAAATCCTTTAAAATCCGAGGTTAAAAATGCAGCCTCACTCTTCATGATCTCAGCACACCTCCATCTCTCATTCTCCCCGGCTCACCCATAACTCGTGTAGCCGGCGGAGACCCAACAGCAACGAGCTCCTTTCGGCTGACCTTTGTCTTGGCTGCCTTAAGGACATCACGGCCAGACTGTCCGAGGTCGGCTCTCCTCCCTTCTTCCTTCTCGCTCACGTAGTTACTCCTCAGATCCATCAGGAGGACACCTGCCTTGCTCACCCCGCACTCCACCCGAATGTTCAGTGGGGTGAACTAGCCCCTAGAGGCTTTTGTTTTTATTACCCATATTTTACTCAGGAAGAAGTCATTCAGAGATATTATCTGAACAGCCCACGTGTTCGTTTTTGTGATATTCATCTGCCAGTTTTACATAAAATATTTGTGTGTGTGTGAATGAGCCTTGTGATGGACTGGCACCCTGCAGGGTTTGTTCCTGGCTTGTGACCATTGTTGCCAGAGTAGACACTGGGCCTCTGAAATAATTCACTGGATAAGCAGGTTAAAAATGTCAGGATATATTTATGTGTATTTGTGATTCTATTTATTGTCTTTTGGCCTATTCATCGTTACAAGTGAAAACTGAGTCTTCTCTGACCTACTTACCTTGCTTATATAAAGGTTATCTATGGTTACAACGTAAGAGCTCTGAAGAGGAGCCACATGTTCATTATCAGTCACACCTGACTCAGTTCTGTTCAGGACTCCTGTAATTCAGTAAAAAGAATAATGCCAAAATCCCAGAGACTAAATGCACCATTGTGAACCACATGGTTTTCTCCATTAGTGCACAGTTTGCCAAGATTTTAAATTTTGTGATCTGTTTTAAATTTATAGATCAAGTGCAGAAATAGCAATAAAAGAAGTTGTACTAAAGTGTAGTTCTTTATCACCAAGAATTGAGAGATTAAAAACCTGTAGGCACTGTAGCTCTCATTGACCTGGGCTGAATAACTCAGCTTTATACACTTGATTGTAGTGTTACTCATGCAAAGCATCTGTCCTCACTGGTTATGTAAGGTTCAAACATACTGTTCCTCTAATTCACATTGATGGGAATGCTCTATAAAATTAAAGATCACCTACAAATGAATTAGCAGATTTAATGAAGAAAGGATGCATCCATTAGTGATGGTCCAAAGTAATAATGAAGTAAAAGAAGCCATGCAACTTTACATTTATTGAGCACTAGAGGAAAAAAAAATGGAAGTGAAAATGCCGAAATAGTAATTTTCAGGTAACACTGTCATGCATTATACTGACCAACTGAGCAGATTGTAGAGGAGTTTCATTGGACTGAACTGAGCCCAGTATTTTTTATATTTGAGCTATAATTTTGAAAACAATATCTACTCATATTTTATGGAGGGAACTGGTCACATTTGCTCTCATAAATGTAGATCTGTATTAGAACTGACGCAAGTGACCATGTCATTTCCTGAACAAAATAACTTGACCAGGCCAGTTTATGAGTACTTAGCAGTCTTATTATTACTGGATTGTATTCCAGAATTTTTGAATGACATTTTTCATGCCCTCCATGTGTGTTTTTCGTTCTCTTCTGTAATATATAGTGGTCAATTACATTTATTGACTATTATTAAAACAGAAATGTGAACCACCAGTGAAATCTGTCCTCACACCTAAACGTAACTAAACCTGCAGGCCAATGGAATCATAATCAGGATGTGTAGTGAGAATGGGATGCAAGAATGGTTCTCATAAAGTCTTGAAATATTGCTCTTTTTCTTTTGTGAGTGATAGGTTTACAAGTATTGCTGTTTGTACTTGTTCATTAACAGCATAGTTATTTGAAAACACCAGGTTCATTTAATTTAAAATTGGAATTTTCATATTAATTAATCGATCAAACTATTTGTTTTTAAGCACTTTACAGCAGCACTGATGTTTCTGATCTTTATTTGGCTAAAGCAAGCCCAAAATCTCTGAGTAATATGATTCTGTACCAGTCTCAGAATATATACCCACTGTGGAACTTCCTACCTGATGCTGTGCGGTAAGTCAACTTTCATGTGTTGTTTTGGCATACTTTTTAAAGGTTCTTGCTTCAAGTTCTCTGTTATTTTGTTCTCTTATTAAATGTTTATTGATTGCACATACAGTGATTTGTGAGAAATGGGCAGGTAGCGCGGTGCAGTGGTTAAGGCTTTGTACTTCAAACCATGAGGCTATGGGTTCAAATCCCACCACTGACACTGTGTGACCAATTGTATCTGAAATGTTGTAAGTTGCACTGGATAAAAGCATCCATGGTAATAAATAAGTTAAAAGAAAAAATAATCTTGAGTACTTGGCCAAGTTACAGTCACAATGGTAACAGACTAAATGTTTACTGGTGAATTCTCAGGAAGTTCAAGGCTATTTGATGGATATAGATTTCCACCAAATCTTGGGTTTCTCCTGTTATTCCTCCCTCTAGTTCTTGCATGACAGATATCATCATAAGATGTCCAAACCAGGGCAATTTCTTCCTCTCAATTCTAATCAGACATTCTGTTCCAAAGTCCTCCTTGATTGTGAAGCACTTCATTTGCATTTTCTCCCAGTCTAATTCATTCACAAAGTACTTAAAGCAAGGCTAGTACTGTATTTGTAATTGAGTGGGCTTGAGAAATTCCCTGGTTGCCAAGCTAATTTTGAGAGATGAATAATTACCGAACCATTAAAGAATTATCATTAAACCACATGTTTGTGTCAAACTTTCCCACTCATTATGAAAATAAACAGTGAAAGTCTGTAATATAGTAACAAAAATAAAAGAAAAAAGAAACATATATGTCTAAAATGGATAGATAAATATCAACTAATAAAAAAAACTAGTTTGATAAATTATGATGTTTGAAACAGATCTAAAATGAAAAGAAAAAAGAGTAACTGCAAAACTATTAGAACAAACTTGACCATATAGTAATAATAATAAACAAAACTAAAAATGAAATGAATTCCCCAACTGTGACCTATGCCATAAACACAAAACTGTTCATTCCAATAGTTTGACATAATGAATGGGAGTTGTCAGTGTTGGCTGTTGATGACTAAAATTGTCTCTTTATCTTAATAAAGACAGATTGTAGAATTTACTTGAGAAGATAAACTTGCTCTCCATTGTGCATCTTGGAGAACTTTCTCAAAATTTTATAGAAAAATCTTGTAACTTTATGAAGGACTGCAGAAGCCTAAGTCTATACCAGCAGCACCAGTTGTAAGACAGGTATTAACCCTGGATGAGGTATCAGTAAAGCATGTAGGAAGCTCACAGACAAAAACTGTGGCAGCTCAAAGTCCGTCTGAATGACGCAAAGTGAAGTACGAAAAGCAAAAACCCATACATAGACTTGAAAAAATGTGGATGTTTCACAAAGGCTTTAAATCCAGGACCTAAATATAGTAGTTTAATTCCAAAATCCCTAAATTTAGTACTGAAAATATATAAAATTTGTAACAATGTAGCATTTTCATTATAGGTCACAAAATCTGTAATTGAAACAAATCACACACCTATTCTTTATCAAGCAGGACAATATTGTACATCAATTAAATGTTGCTGTAAATCCCCCTGTTTTAATTAATAAGAGTCTGTATAACACAACATTGCTGTTTTCTCTTTTTTCCATTTTATTACTATTTTGCTCTCTCTTCTGAGCAAGGATGAGGGTTTTAATGTGGTTTATGATTACATATTTTGTTTCAGTGATATATGAGATATATAAACTGCCCAAAAAATTAAAGGAACACTTTGAAAACACATCTCAATGGGAAAAAAAAATCATGGCGAATATCTATACTGATATGGACTGGGTAATGTGTTAGGAATGAAAAGATGCCACATCGTTTGATGGAAATGAAAATTATCAACCTACAGAGGGCTGAATTCAAAGGCACCCTGGAAATCAGAGTGAAAAAATGATGCGGCTGGCTAGTCCACTGTGCTGAAATTTCCTTGCAGCAACTCAAAATCGTACTTAGTAGTTTGTATGGCCCCCACATACTTGTTTGCATACCTTACAATGTCGGGCATGCTCCTAATGAGACTACGGATGGTGTCCTGGGGGATCTCCTCCCAAATCTGGACCAGGGCATCTCTGAGCTCTTGGACAGTCTGAGGTGTAACCTGGCGGTGTCGGATGGACCGAAACATATTGTCCCAGAGATGTTCTATTGGATTTAGGTCACGCGAGCGTGGGGGTCAGTCAATGGTATCAATTCTTTCATCCTCCAGGAACTGCCTGCATACTCTCGCCACATGAGGCCTGGCATTGTCATGTACCAGAGGAACCCAGCACCCACTGCACCAGCATAGGATTTCATCTTGATATGCCTCCCCAGACCATCACTACCCAACCGCCAAGCCGGTCATGTTGAACGATGTTATAGGCAGCACAACATTCTCCACGGCTTCTCCAGATCCTTTCACATCTGTCACATGTGCTCAGGGTGAACCTGCTGTCATCTGTGAAAAGCACAGGGTGCCAGTGGCGGACCTGCCAATTCTGGTATTCTATGGCAAATGCCAATTGAGCTCCATGGTGCCGGGCAGTGAGCACAGGGCCCACTAGAGGATGTTGGGCCCTCAGGTCACCCTCATGAAGTCTGTTTCTGATCGTTTGGTCAGAGACATTCACACCAGTGGCCTGCTGGAGGTCATTTTGTAGGGCTCTGAGAGTGCTCATCCTGTTTCTCTTTGCCCTAAAGAGCAGATACTAGTCCTGCTAATGGGTCAAGGCCTTCTAAGGCCCTGTCCAGCTCTCCTAGAGTAACTGCCTATCTCCTGGAATCTCCTCCATGCCCTTGAGACTGTGCTGGGAAACACAGAAAACCTTCTGGCAAAGGCACATATTGATGTGCCATCCTAGAGAAGTTGGACTACCTGTGCAACCTCTGTAGGGTCCAGGTATCTCCTCATGCCACCAGTAGTGACACTGACCATAGCCAAATGCAAAACTAGTGAAATAACAGTCAGAAAAGATGAGGGAAAAATGTCAGTGGCCTTCACATGTTAAACCGTTCCTGTTTTGGGACTCTGTCACATTGTTGCCCCTCTAGAGCACCTGTTGTTAATTTCATTAACACCGAAGCAGCTGAAATTGATTAACAGACCCCTTTGCTACTTAACTGACCAGTTCAATATCCCAGAACTTTCACTGTCTTGATGCTATACTCTGATTAAAAAGCGTTCCTTTAATTTTTTTGAGCAGTATATATATACATAGTTCTAATTGAACATGCTTTTTAAATGTTGTAATTTTGTTTTACTTTAACTTATGTTTGAATGCCTTATTATTTAAATTGTTCTGTAATGTGTTTATCTGAAACAAATAAAGCTTAATATTAAAAATCCTCCTTGTTTTCATCATATAAAAATCACTTTGTAGCAAAATTCAATGATTTTGTATTTTGCAAGAAATGTATTTACCAGTTGGACAACTGTTAGAGATTGTATTGCTTTGTGATGCACCTACTCTTCTGTCTCATTCTGCAACAGTGTTACCAGCCGTTAATGTAGCTGTAGAATGAAATAACATTTTGATCAAGATAAAGAAAAGACACTTGGAAAGTTGTATGGAAAAATATTTATAAATCTGGATCTAAATGGTTACTGTTTTTGTGAATGTTTGGAATTCCACACCAATTCAGAATCTCTTAGCCCCACTAAATGATAAAAAGCAATATGTAAATAAATTGTCCTTTGAAGTCTTGGTAAAGAGGAGGAGGTATCTGATTTAAATAAAATGTACTATTGTATGTTTTAGTTATTTGTAATTTATTAATTTTAATGAAATGTCAAAATCAAAAGAGAACCGTTCTATTTAAATTGCAGAAGGCAAAGTTTTGTGTTTATCTATCAGAGAAGAGAGAGCAGGCATAAAGAAGAAAGAAGAAACTATATGCTTTTTATGGACATGTCAAACACATCCTTTAGATAGAAGAAATGATTATAAGGAGGTTTATCATCCCGTCTGTATATTAAGCTTCCTTTTTCCAGTACACGGTCATAATTCAGGATCTGTCTAGGTATTTAACATGGATGGAAAGTCAGTTCATTATAGGGCACACATTTACACTAACTTAGTTTAGAGTTGGCAATTAATATGGTTGCATGTCCTTGGACTGTGGAACTCTGCCTCACATTTACACTAACTTAGTTTAGAGTTGGCAATTAACATGATTGCATGTCCTTGGACTGTGGAACTGTGCCTAAGTCTCTCAACACAGGAAGATAAACAATCTGTACATGGGATACATAACACCTGGGAACTGAATTACAGTCTTAGAGTTGTGACGCAGTAACATCGCTCAGTGCTTCCCTGAAGACTTGTTTTAGTACTGAAAGATAATTTAACAATGCAACTCTTTTAAACCTCTCTTTCCTTAGTACTTTTCTAGGTGCTTATGTAAAACAAGGGGCTGATGATATTTTCTAGCTGCCTATGACAACCTAATAGTAAAAAATGTTTAGAAAATTGATACTGGGATGTAAAACTAAATTGTTATTTTCAAGGAAATCTATACATGTTACTTGCATGTTATATAACAATCTCCATTTTATAGAGAGGGAAGAAGTCAGAATGAAAAAGCATTTGGGGCGTCTTCCAAGGACACGTGTGAAGCCCCTTTTAGGTGAGTGAGATTAAGCTGCTAAAATTATTGCCTGCAGTAAATATGCTTATATGTAAATTGCTCAGATTTGTACAAAATGTCAACAAATGTGTACTGAAAGAAAGAATTATGACAGTGACCAATAAAAATAGTTCTTATGTTATAGCTCAAATGTCATAAATTTCAGAGAAATACAATATTACCATCTTCTGTAATCAGTTCAGTAATCAGATACAGTGTAGTCAAACATACTGTCATTTAATACTGAAACAGTAAAGACTTGAGGACTGAAACTAGAAAACAATGGTGATAAGCAGAAATAGTTTTCTGTTCTTTTCCTCAAAATGTAATAAGTGTTCCTATGTATTCAATGATTTCCTCATGTTGTTGTGATAATGGAGTCTCAAACATCACAAAATGGGCATGAGGCCTCCTAAAATTACCATAAAGGCAGGGCAACAACCTAACCAGCATGCCTGAGGAAACTCACCCCAATCTAGCTAGTCTCACATCTGCTAGCTGCAAGCTTCAGCTTAGCAGTTCTCAAACATTGGTATGTTGATACAATAACAACAAATGTTCCAAAATATATCAAAATCACAACAAGAAGGAAGATGACCATAAACCTTGGATTGTAGAAAGAAGGACAAATAAAGAATCCTTTATAATTCAGACTTATTAACAAAAAGAAAAAGATGTAAGGTGTAATTGAGTGCTCACAGGACCCTGCAAAGCCCAATAAACAAAAATAAACAACAGTGTCTTGTATTACTGTACTGCCAGAGGCCCGTAGATCCAGCAATCCAGTAATAGTGTTGAGGACCCAGGGGAGTATTACCCCCTGTTAGGCAAGAGTGTCCCAGTCAACTAGGGAGCACCAGGGGTTTCCTTTTCTTTCTTTTGTATATTATCCCTTGCTGGCAATTGAGAAGAACCAGAAATTTGTGGAATGTCTGTCCCTTTCAAAGCTGTCAAAGTGACAGATTTGCAGGAGTGGATGAGACCCAACCAAAAATGCTGCAAGCCTGGGATACTGTGGCTATGCTTTGACTAACATACCTTTTTAAAGAAGTATGGAAGGTTGGAACACTGCCTCACAAATAATAGACTGGGAAGGTGGTACCCATTTTTTAAAAGGGGTACAAAAGGGCTGTGTCTAGCAGTAACACAGGTTCCACAAATAGATCAGGTTAATTTGCTGAGAAACACATTGTGGCAAAGCAATTCTGCTTGTAGTGCAGTCTTGTAAGCTTATATTAAAGAATAATTTGCGTGTAATCCACCCTGACTGAATATCTGGAGGGTGAATGTTGCTGTAGCAGTTAGGACTCTTTCTTTCTATCTCTCCCTCTGTTTGTGAAGGTGCTGTCAGTACTTTTTTTGCTATCTTGTCCAAGTGTTATGTGAGCATATAGAAATTTGGAGGGTGTAAGGTTACAAATGCCTGTAATTCAAAAGTTTTAAGATTGAGTCGGTCAGAGGTTTGTGTTGTTGTACAGAGTTCAGTAGCTATGGGGCTCTTAAATGACACCACATAGTAGTACTTTTTATAACTTTTGAATGTTTTAGTAGAACTAGGAGGCATCGCCCCCTGCTAGCTTCGCTTGCCAACCCCCCGGCCAGTGCTACGCACCAGTCACTTGGTGTCTCTGCCCTTCACGTATGTGGACTTCACTATCACGAAACAACAAATCTTTTAATTCTCGTGCATAGGCCTCTTCATTGGGAAGAAACACTACTTTTCCCTGAAGGCAACACGAATTAGACGATCTACAAGTCTCTGAAGTTTAAAGCCAAACAATAAATACATATTTCTGTCAGAATATATAGGCATAGGTGATATATCTCTTTTCGCTGTTCTGTTATTTCCCTGTGGAATAATTTCCATTTATTAGCGCTAATGTGATCTTTACTATCAGTTTATTGAGACTTTCGAATTTTAGTACTTTCATGACCCCTAACCTGCTCTGCATGTGAATCGTGCCAACGTTTTTGAACCTCTTTATGACGTTCTACTTTGTCTTCAACACTTTGTCTTTTATTTCCGACCCCGCTTGGTGCTGAGAGGGCAGGAACCGTGTTTGACAATAGCATTCACACGAATAAGAAGTGACTGGACCGTGGGCGTGGTTGTAAATGTTTGAGAGGAGGTTGGGACTTGTTAAAATCTCTTGGCAAAAAGTCGCAGGACCTGAAATTATCTCTGAGAAAGTCTCGTCCCAGGATTTCCTTTTAAAATAGAGAGAGTGTTAACTAGAAGCTTTGCTGCCCTTTTGAAGTATCTGGGAACAAAGAAAATTCTCTGAATTTCTCTGGCAGATCCCAGGAAGTACTTCTCACAGACTAATAAAGAGAAATGGTGAAAACAAAAAAGAATAATAAAAAGTAAAAACAAACCATCAGACATAATAAGCAGAAAAAAGTATGTATTGTGTGTGAAATAATCATTTCATAAGCAGGTCATGTGTATTAGTTCAAAACTTATTAAATACACAAACCAAAGTGTCACATTGAATATTGCTTTAACTTCACTGCTGCCTGGAAGGGTATGTTCCTGTTATCAAGAGATCACAATTTTCAGCTTCTCTTGGAAAACCAATGCTGGGATACTCGAACATTAATTCTGTATTACAGTTCAAACTCAGATCCAGAAGGAGCAATGCAGATTATATTCTAGCTGTGGAAAAGGAACATGGGGTTCTGTGACCACTACTGTCTGCCGTTTAGTCCCTGCATTTGTCACCTTGAAAATTTACACAGGAAGTATACAAGGTAGGGACTACTTGGAGAATATGTAGGGGAAGACCCAGAAAACAGTGGAGGAATTCTTAGGCATTCCCAGATATTATCTCAAAAATTTGTCATGGATCTGCCCTGGGGTTTTTTTCACAGTGGGGAATACTTGGGTACAGAGGACACTCAAGAGCATCCTAGCTATAAGCACAAAACATCCCAGCTACTTCCACTTAATGCAGGAAAGCAATATGCTATTTAAAGGTCCCATTGCACGTCTGAACTTTTAGTTTGTCATAAAGAGTGAGCCCTGAAACTCTGCTCAGTAGTATCATTCTTTGAGTTATTACTCAGAGTTCATGAGCATACAATTCATGAAGATGGAGACGCATTAACTTTAATGAAACTTGCAGAGCTGTACAATATACAATCCAAGACAAGTAGAGTTTCTCAATTTAAATGAATGCATTATTACTGAGTTATTAAAATGTACCCTTTAGGCAGAACCATAAATTTAAATAGTAGGCTGTATCACATAAAAATGTAGTCAGTTTTATCTAACTAGAGCCATGTGTTCTGTACTCAAAATAATGGGCCATCAGCTGTGTTTGCTTCATTGAAAATGGAGAATAGATGCACACTACCCTCTGCTGGCAAACAATATTATAACAATTTATTTCCTTTGTCAAAAATTTTACTTGCGCTTTATTAACAAAAAAATCACCCATTCATTAATGCAGAATAGGGTCATGTTGAACCATCATTTAAGTATCTGACTGATATTTGTGTTTGACTAGAGGACACACTGTAGTTGGCAATATTTTTACAAATACGAACTTGTCTTCTTTAAAAGAGAAAGAAGAGCTCAAATGAGCATTGTGGTTAATCTTATTTTTTATTTCTCAATTATAGGTGTGAAGAAGAATTGCTGAAAGTTATGGGAATGATGCACTCAACTTGGGTATTTGCAGCCCATGATGTTGTGACAGCAATTGATCTTTCACCTTTTAAAACAGTTGTTGACCTGGGAGGTAAATTCTTTTTTACTCTTCTAGGTTTTTGCAAGTGTGACTGTTATGCAGCAAAATGTTGTGAATCGTTTGGCCAGAGTTGCTGGATTATTTTATGACCAAAAAACCTCATGCTGCATTAATCAATCTGTTCCGATTGGTCTCCCCTCCCCTCCTTTTTAGTGTGCAATGCAAGTAGTGTTGCAAGAAAGTTTCCACATACAGTATTTATGTATGTACTTCATGCATCTGTGTTTCACCATTGTTGGATTTGTTTGCTCATTAATTCTTTGAATATTTAGGAAAAACAAACTTTAGAAGGCTCAGCGTTTTTCTATGATTTAAATGTTCATTAGACAAGCACAATTAGTCACCCAAAAATGGCATTTCCTGGAATTTCCACAATATTCAGATAAAACTGGCCAAGAAAATATGCAAATCTGACTTAGCATATTGTGTCCAAACAATAATGTGTTGCGTCATTGGCATGAGGTGGGGGGCACTAGGTAGCTGTACTGCCTCACATCCCCCAATCCATTCCACTGTTTGGGTGTTTCCTTCCATGTGAGTTCATCAACTAATGTATTTTTATTCTGGTCCACATCAGTTTTGAACTGATACTAGATGAATGGATATAGTGGTGTGTGCATTTCCTTTGATGATTAGGCATCATTTTTAGCATTGTTTACTTCTTTGCATGAACCTGGGCTAGTCTTGGACTCCCTACCATAAATATAAAGGAATAAGTGGATTCAAAAATGGATCTTTCATTCTATCCATATATTTGTAATAAAATTATTCAAAATTATTAACCTTTTAATTGCTGCATTTTGGTGACCATTTTCTCAACTGTTTTTTCATTAAAATTTTAATTTATTATTAAGTGATCCTGTTTTTTCTCTGCTGTAACTGTTTTAGATGCCTGTTTACCCTGAAATAACACATAAATCAAAATATTTATTTCAGCAGCACATTAAAAAGTACAGTCTGACCTATTTATTTTGTCAGCTTGATAGTTTAAAATTTTCCTTTATTCCAAGGTGACATTTCTTATCTCCTTAAAACAATTCTATACTGCGCTGAAGTTAGTACTACAAAGAAACAGTCCAGGTGCACGCAACAGGAACAGGTGTTGGGTGAGAGCCAGCCTTATGTTGCATAACTGGAAATACACTTCTGCTTACAAGCTGTCCCATCCAGAGTTCATTGATTAATAACTGAGATGGGACAGCACCTTTGTAACTTAAAAGTCTGAGGTGTGGGACTTGTTGGCAGTAATTACCACTGACACTGCAGAGCTAATTCCTGGACTGAGACTTATAATATATTGCGGAATGGCTGGAGAATCATAGAGCAACATGTTGGTCTATCCAAACACTGCTAAATGTCTACTTAACCTTCAAGTATTTTAAATAATAAGCTGCACTTAAGATATTTAAAAGAAAAACAAGTAGGTATTAATAGTGACATGTGCAGATCTTTTGAAGTGGGAGACATGACACATTATAGGACAGGATTTGTTACATTTTAATCCTGGACACAAATTAGTGCTTACTTTAATTTCTGTGCGCAATTTCAATGAAAATTTAGGTGCAACTTTAAGGCCATTACAGTGTTTTTACAAACTTAGCATAAATATATGTCCATGATTGCTGATTATGTCAGATCTTAAAAAGATGAAAGAGTCAATAAAATCATTCCCATCTAGTTACATGGGTCTTAACAGTAACAGATCATATCATAGTACAGGGTGGGCCATTTATATGGGTACACCTTAATAAAATGGGAATGGTTGGTGATATTAACTTCCTGTTTGTGGCACATTAGTATATGTGAGGGGGGAAACTTTTCAAGATGGGTGGTGACCATGGTGGC
>JANRMT010062808.1:7655998-7763919 GCA_026402145.1 Polypterus bichir lapradei
CAGGAAAGATTAAACGAGCTGTAGCCTCATGCTTTATAGTATAGCTACATAGTCACTAGGCTATTGGGCCACTGATCAAATAAAAATTACTCAGTTCTTCTTTATAGGAAGCATCATCTTGAATGCATATAAGTTTATCCATATTTCAACAGTTGAATCATTGGCCAGTTAGTTGACTTAAAGATGTAGCCACATATTGGAGTGATACTTGGCTGTGTTTCTGCTGCTTGAGGACATGCCTGTGTAATGGAAGATGCAAAGGAAAGCTGATGGTGTAGTGAAAGCAGTAACACTTTTTATATGAAAAACAAAAAAAGAGATGGTATTACAGATCACTGGTTACATTTAGAAAAGCTGTTCAGTCTCAGTTACGTATGATGTTAAACAACTCCATTATGTGGTTTAAACTGTGTCCCAGAAACAGTGGAGTTATCTGCATACAAGAATTCTTCTAAATTTACAATGGCAATGGAAGAAAATTGATTTTTAAACTATCAGGATGTTTTAAATACAGCATAAAAGTACTTTGTATTGAAAAGTACTGTAGTAAATTTCTGATTACCAGTCTTTGTTGTGAACGAAGAAGTGTCCAGTTTTCCAAAAAGATAAGCTAGGCTAATAGTCCGCACCATTTTTAAAAAGATGTACCCTATCAGTTTGGAATAATTATTTGGTATGCATTTAGCATAAACATTATTCCCTAAATATATATATTGGTAAGTCTGTTATTTTTAGCATCAATTTTCTGTACAAGAGTACTCATATGGGTGCTTACAACCATTTTGGCTTCACCATTTGAGCAAGATGACAGGAAAAAGCTCCACACTGAGAACTGTAAAGATGAGTACATATGAATAGGCCATACAAAGGGCTTAGGAAATATAAAACTCTTTTGAGATTAAATTGATGACACACATGCTGTATTCTTCTAAGCACATATTTCAACTGAGTAACAGCTGACAAAATATACAGTATGTAGTTTTGCTTCTCTCCCAATAACTCCTGCAACACCTGCCTCCATGTTTTTTTTCTATCAGCAATATGTTATTGCAGCTTGTTCATCACTGTTCTACTTTACTATTTAGAGATTACATATTAACAGTTGAGATTTTTTGATTTGTTTCTCCAAGTTGGTTCTATGCAGACTGTGTTTGCCTAATGCCAACATGATTAAAAAGCTTTTGCTTTTTACTGCATTTTATTTGCAAAACTGTAAGCTTTTCTTTCCGCTGAAGTCTTTATTGTGTCAAATTATACTTTATATTGATAGCTATAAGATTACATTGTCAGCTGATATTTAGAGTTGATTTTGATTACTTGTTTAAATTTGATGTCATGTTATCTTTTGCATGTTTTAGTATTTGAAGTATGATGAGATGAATAGTGATCAAAAACTTTTTAATAACATTCTAAATAATACAGCAGCCTTATTATTGATTTCAAGTTGTAATTAGTGTAGTGCACATCTAGTAAAAAATATGTTGACTTGTTTTCATAAATTACAAGACTATGAGGCTATGATAGTATGAGGGCCCACTTTGGTAGAAGTACACAATAATTATTACAGTTTGAAAACACCACCTCTGCTTTGCTATTCATTTTGATTTTGGTTTGAAAATAAAAATGTTTTTTTCAAACGTTGATATCCAGTAGGAATCTGTAAACAAAGTGTTAACCCTGGATCCTTCTGTCAAATTTGTTTGGAATTTTGGCATTTAAACAGTCGATTTTTTAACATTTAATACAAAAATAGAGAGTTGCAGTTTTGCATGTTAGGAGTTTCTGTACATGAAAACATTTTTTAATAACATGAAAATAAAGAGCTTGGCAGCTTTACCTTTAGCTTTTTTATTGTGTACTTTCAGAAATTAAATTACTGAGTCCAGTTCCATAACTTTATATTGCATTCCAGTGGAAGGGAGTAAATTGTGCTTTGTAATTGATGGTGGGCCCATTTTCAAAAAAGTTTACAAATTGAAATCAATCGGGTGCCTATGTGGTTTGTTCAGATTTTATTACAAATATTTTTTGTATTTCATAGATGTGTACGATTGAATTTGTTAGAAATTAAATTACCATATAAAGTACAGTAGAGTACCCCATTCATGTTTCAGATATACTGTATATATATATATATATATATATATATATATATATATATATATTACTCAAGTAGAAGTAAAAAGTACTCATCCAAAAAATTACTCAAGAGTAAAAAAGTATTTGGTAATAAGACTACTCAAGTACTGAGTAACTGTTTGATCATAATAAATTATTTATTTTTTAGAAATGTAATAAGACAGACAAAAATATAAAACGATATGCAAATTCTGCTATTTCCAAATAATAAAATAAAAAATTAGTAAAAAGTAAATAACATCTTTACAAAATAAAGATGCACAAATAACACAAACAACAAAAAGTTCCAAATCTCAGTTTTTCACAATAAAGCTTTTGAAGCCGATACCTACAGTAGGTAACATGAATGTTTGAACAGTGCAAACTACTTACAGTGACAAGATATACTGACTGTACACTGACAGTATAATACAGCATATTCACTTGCCCTCCAAATAGCACAGCTGATAGAAAATAACATTAGAACAAGGCAGCTTGTGCACGTACAAGTCTCACTTTACCTTGACTGTCTGTGTCTGTGCATGTTTGGTTAAAACGTGCTTGTTCTTCACTCAGTGAAGTGATGGCTAAGCTTCAGCAGGAGTTGGCTCTCATTTTTTATGTACAAGTGGAACCATGGATTGCGAGTAACTTGGTTTGCGAGTATTTTGCAAGACAAGCTAAAATGTTTAATAAATTTTGACTTTGATAAACGAGTTAGGTCTTGCAATACGAGTAATGTCTTTATACTCTTTGTCTGCTGAGTGTCACGTGATCACAACTGAGCAATCGTCAGTCGGCGTGCCTCACTCATATAGTCAACATCCGTATGAGCGTATACTGTTTACTACAGCATTGTGACAATGTGTGTGTGCTGTGATGTACGAGTCCCCGTCTTGCACCCCAAAACATGAAGCTGAGTCTCAATACTTTAGCGACACCATCTTTATTCAGCTTGAAAAAGGACTCTACTCCTCTCTTCCGAGCTCTGTCCTCTTCCACTCGACTCCAGCCCTCGAATGGAGGGTGGCAGCTCCTTTTATCCCCACCCGGACGTGCTCCAGGTGCCTCCTGATAATCTTCCTCTAGCACTCCCCAGTGTGCTGGAAGTACCGCCTGCTGACCTGGAAGCACTCCGGGAGTGGCGGAAGTGCTGAGGGCCAGGGCTCCTCAGGCATTGACCACAGGGGGGAGGCATAAGCCCTCCTCTGGTCCTTCTGGGCGTCCAGGCTGGGTACCACCCCCAGCCTCCTGTGACAATATACAGATGTGTACATCATGGATATTTACTAATTTTATTAAATTTTAAATTCAGTTTTCTAAAGTAACCATATTGCACTTTTAGTTTTTTCCAAGCTTACTTGTTTACTTTGACTTGCGTAGTTTGCATATAAGGTATTTTTCCTTAAGTAAATTTATGTCTATCTAGTAATACTTCAACTTGAGTAGATGTTTTAGTATTTATTTCTGCTTCTGTTTATACCATACAATACAATGCTGTCAACTGTTGCCTGTTATTGTGTGCTTTTCCTCTTTTAGGCTGCACTGGTACCTTGGCACGTGAAGTGTGTCTTGTCTACCCATACTGTAGTGTTACTGTATTTGATATACCTGAAGTGGTAAAAATGGCCAAGAAGCACTTTTGTGGAATAGATGACTGTATCACATTTAAAGAAGGTAATATACTTACATTTTTATCCTATTTTATTTTCACAGAAAGTTTGTTAAGATGTAATCTCTGTCAAATGGGGTTTCATCAATAGTAGAATAGGTAGACTATTAACAAATATTATATAGTATGGCAATGGGTCCGGCGTAAAATTCATTGACGGATTGAAATTTCAGACGTAATTGATGAACTAATAATAAACAAAATAGCAAAACAAAACATTACAGCAACAAACCAAGAGTGAAACAAAAACAATTAGAAATATTAAGAATAGTCTTCTTCTATTTCTTCTGTATTGACACTTCGGTTGTAGTGTGCAGTAAAGTGAAACTTTGAATCTGCAGTTGTAGAGTTATCCCATTCCTGCTAAAGCATCTGATGAAGGTGTTGGCCCTTGAGTACTCAGAGGGTCATAATGCCAGATCTTGTTGTCCAGGGCTCCACAAAGGTAGTTTATGAAGTTAAAGGCTGGAGATGAGGCAGGTCAAGGCAGCGCATGAACACAAATATTCATTACAGCAGCTTTGCATGGAATTGTCACGCTGTGAATGAGGCAACTAAAACATCTGAGTGGAGGGCATCTGGCATGTCTACTTCCTTTAAGGCCAGCTATATAAATATAAAGAATTATTATTACTTGTAGTAATGTGGCCAAAAAATTGTTAAACTTGACCATCAGCAGCCTAATGAGGGAGCTCCTCTAATAAAACCCAGTTCAGTAATGCACACAATGTTGGAAGATGCACGTACACAAATTAAAAGACCCAGACATTAAAAATAAAAATCTGTCCTTCTTGGCTATTATAAGAAACTAAAAGTATGGGCTTCTAAAGATGCAAAGAAACAAAACAAAACAACAACAAAAAAAAATGGCCCACAGTGAGCAACACTGTCAAGTGAATGTTTTTCTCTCATCCTCTTGAGCTCTTGCTCAGTTCAACCTTCTTAACCTGCATGACCTTAACAAACAGTAAGCCTATTACTAAAGCACACTAAGGGAATAAAACACACAATGTATAAAATGAAAAGACAGAGTCTTTGCAAGTTTTGTAATTATACAGGACAGTGTTTAATGCTACCGTATTCTATTAATTATGTAAAAATGTAAAGTTACTACATCATCAGATCAGCTATAAATAGGATAATGTAAGTATTGTGATATACTGGAAATACTTCTCAGATCATTTAAGAAATTCCATTTATTGTCAAAATTATGACAAACATCACAATATTTTTGATATGTCTGTAGCATTGCTCAAGGCCGCTGTCATCATTATTTTAACTTTTCAACATTAAACCAGTTGCTAAAGCACATATGTTTTTTGCATTTTCATATGCCAGAGTAGATCTCTGTGTACAATATGAAAAAGAAAAAAAATCAAGCTGCACAATGCAGCATGGAACAAGAGCACCAAAAATTTATTTTTCAATGCTTGCAAAAATAACAAACCACCTGAGTCATAGCATCAAAAGTTTATTGTCTGGTTGTTTGCAAATAATTTTGCTTGTTTGTATTTATTAAAATATTTAGATTCTATTTTATGAAATAAATAACATTACTTAGCATGGCATTGAATTGCTTCTGTGATTACTCATTGTGAGTATTTTAAACGTTTATAGTTGTAGGAACTGTATAATGCATATTAAAAGAAGGCCCTTTGTTATCAAGGCAACTGTTATTACATTGCAGGTTTAGGCACTACCGAGTTCTCACCATTTTTAATGTATGGTTTGGAGAAGTAACCACTTACATAAAATAACCCTAAATGCAGCTTTCAAAACTCAGGAGTTTAAAAATCTCAGAAACTGATCTCTTTGCAAATATTACACACACTAAGAACTGCCCTTTCTGTACTCATAGTTACCTTAATAATGCGATACACTATAATCACTTCAATAGTTACAAAAATAACCGCTATAATCCAAAAGCAGACAATTGGAACCTTATAACTCACCTACACAGTTCCAGTAGTTTCTCCAGCCAGGTTAGTTTATCGAACTTTGCAGATATTAGCATGGCCAGCCCTACTTTGTTTTTATACGGAGAATCATCTGAAACATTTGTTTTAAAATTAAAGTTTCTTTCGAGAAGCATCACAGGTGTCTCTGCCATTGCTAAATTACTTAATGCTTCATGAATTAACACCATACCTGGTTAGCCAACTCCGTTTGTCATAACAGAGCTGGGAAAAGTCTGTGCGTAAGCTTGTCCTCAATCACTTGCCTGCTGCTGAATTCTTGAGTCAGGTCAGTCTGTTCCAAGTGCCTTTATCTTCTTTTTATCTTCAAGTGAACGATTTATGAAGAGGTGTTCCATTAAAGAAATAAATTAATTTTCTCTGATTTATGAGGTTTCGCTTAAAGTTGCCATCTCCTCAAAGTCATGCTCGCTTATCTGTAATTGGCATAACATTAAAGATAGGTGTGAAATGTGAACCAAAAATGTAAACATGACATAGCACATCAAAGATAGTCCAATCACATTAGGTTAAAAAACCTAAAACAATACTAATTCGCTGCCAATAAATGGGGAATATCTCATTAAGACATTACATAATACATACAACACATGCTCTGAAAGGGGGAATCACAACAAAAACATACCAAAATAATAAGACTTTGAAACACTTATCAGGCAATACCCTAGATGTACCATCCTACCATATTTCAGCTTTTTAGCTAAAAGTAAAATAGTGTTTTTGTTGAGAAAGTGAGTGAAAGAAAAAGTCAACCTTGTATTATATACATACTGTATATGAATAATATTACAGCTTCTGATTATTTGGTGTTAAAGCATGTGATTACCTGTTAATATTTTCTGGGATTTAAATTTTTTAAAGCATCCCCTAAATCCATTAATTTGTACTGGTTAGTTTGACCACGGTTCAGGTGTTATTAATGAAGCAGCACTAAATGCAAGTCTATCAATAGTAGAAGCGGGTCACTGGCACATGATCATTTTCTCTGTTGTTTGTTGTTAATCATCTTCATCCACACACCAGTAGGGTTGCCACCTGTAAAATTCTGTGTACCATATTGAATCAGTAAGGAATGCGATTTGGTTCCTGTTTTCATACACATTATTTCATATATACACTAGATCTTCTAAGTGCAGAGAATAAAATGAGAACAACTAAAATCAAACCAGTTATACAAGCGTAGTGAATGACTTTCATTTTTGTGTCTTGCTAATGTTGCAGACAAACAAGCACTGTGCACCGAGTGAGCTTGTGTGTCAGCCTCATCCTTGCCATTACACTCTGTTCACAAAGTGAGGGTAAAAAAAAGCAGTATAGCAGAACATCCAGAAAGAGGCTATCAAGGTATATGGGTCTGAATGGGAGAAAGAATGTCAGTGGATCACCTCTGTCCCTGGTGATGAATACACTTGCCATCAAGCTTTTCTGGTTGCCCATGGAGAGATATCTCACTAGAAATAGCATGTTGTAGGAGCTACCTGTGTCTGAGCAGCTAATGATTTTATACCTCATTCATACAAAAGCAGACATGCTATGTTGTTATTGTTGAATTAATTATATGCTATCTACTGTAGCATACATTATAGCCTATATTGTACTGTATTGTAACCAATAAAAATAGTCAATGGGTGCTTCTTCAGGTTTGGAAAACAGCCTATGCCCTTTTTTGAGTTCATATTTGGACAAAGTGATAGATTAGGAGACATGATGAAAGTGAAAGACAATTATTGTGTATTCATAGATTCTATAATCCAGTTATGGTAAACAAAAATGAGCAGATGATCATGCAGGGTGGGCAGTGAAAGGCAAGAAAAGGCAAAATCCAGAAATAGACATGAGGTTATACACTCAAAACACTAAAGAGAACCTCATGTAAAAAATTCAAGAAAAAGAGAAAAGGTCTAAAAAGTATTTCAATATCAAAACTCCAGAGAAAATTGAAAAGTGGCTTTTGCTATGAAAGAAAGGTACACAATACTAGAACATCACCACCATCCACGGTCTCCTGTTTTTTTTAACCTCTGCCCTTTCATCATGTAATTCCTTATAATTAACATTGTGCTTTCTATAAAAAGTGAGTTTCTGGCCCTCCCTTAATATTTAAATGACCATGACGTTATCAGTTAAGGCTTGTAGATTTTTGACAGCACAATTGAAAGCACATATATTTTATTTCACAGCACATTTATAAAATTAATCCTTATTCATAACAAAAACTCCAGAAATACCCAAATAACCCAACTAACTGATCCACCTCCTACATCACTCACAGTTATGAGCTGTAGTCCCTTTATTAACCAACAGGGGTCTGTATTACATTAAAGTACAGTATAGCTTATTTGTTTCCCTTCAAGTAAATATGCTTGATTTTGTGTCTGGTACCAAAAGTTTGATAGGATTACTGTGGATATTCTAAATATTACATAAAGATGCTTAATGTAGCTGGTGAGTTAATATGTTCACAGTCATTACAGACTGTAGTGTACAATCATCACTTACATTAAATATATTCATTTAATTGAATCTTTTATACACAACAATTTGAAAATCTAACATAAGGCCCAGTTCACACACTTGTAAGTGATGTCACTTTCCAGTGTCATTGGTGGAAATTTACCATGAATTTTGTGGTTTACAAATGCATGCCATTCTGTCTGTCATACTGGCAACCAAGAAGTGATGTTGCCATGCATCCATCCATCCATAAATCTGTTTTCTTTGCTTTTTTATGCTGTACGGTAGTGGGGAACCTGAACCATGGCAGCAGGTTTGAGCTAACATAGCAACCAATCTAGACACATTTATTCATATTTTTGAAAAGTGAGAGGAAACCATAGAGAAAACATGTTGGCAGAGGCAGTAAGTAAATTCCACAAAGACAGTCACCTGCCTGGGATCTAGGTCCCTACAAACTAAAATTACAAAATAGTAGTTTAAAAAAACAATGATTATTCCAGAAACAAGGTAGAGATTTCTTACCAAATAAAATGTATGGGAAATTTGCTCATTAAAAATTAGAGTTTGTGGGAATTACTATATTTGTTTGGTATACCCTCCATCCCATGACATATTTGAAGTCCTGACAGAGTACATGGAAATTCTTGTTGCAGGTTATAATCAACATATGATTATATTAGATTGTATTACTCCCCAAGGGGAAATTGTCCAAGACCTTACCTTCTGTTTTCCTTATCTGAAATAACTACCTTACCTTGAAAGTTTTGTCTTCCTGACCTAAACCATCTCAGAACATATTTATCATTAACAGACAAACAACCAGTGTACAAAATGTGCTGAGGGCACTGCAAGACCTAAGGAAAGGAAGGTTGAGAACACCATATGGGTGTCCTGATACAGTATCTTTTTAGGAAGAAAACAGAAATACACAACAGTATAATTTATAGTGTGATACTGAAAATGTGTCTAGAGTTAAGAGACAACAAACCAGTGTGCCATATTCAAAGCAGTGTATAAAAATGTAACCCTTGAAAAATAAAATTGTGTGCAAACATTTAGAATGAAAATCCTGTAAAGTTCTAAAAATATTTTTTCTTTATAATTCATTTTTGGTAATCACTTACGGGGTGGCACAAGTTCGCTTCCCGGGACCTCCCTGCATGGAATTTGCATGTTCTCCCCGTGTCTGCTTGGGTTTCCTCCACATGCTCTGGTTCCTTCCCACAGTCTAAAGACATGCAGGTTAGGTGAATTGCCGATTCTAAATTGTCCCTAGTGCGTGCTTGGTGTGTGTGTGCCCTGGCACCCTGCCCAGGGATTGTTTCCTGCCTTGCGCCCTGTGTTGGCTGGGATTGGCTCCAGCAGACCCCCATGACCCTGTAGTTAGGATATAGCAGGATGGATAATGGATGGATGGATGGATAATCACTTAGGTGTTCTAAATTTGGTTTTAATCTTGCTTCTTTTCCTGCACTTTACCTTATTGTACAATTCCCTGTACAAACACCACACTCTTGATTGAGTCACACCCAATTCTGCCACTAAAACAATAAATAATCATCTTCAACTTAAAGTTAAGTTATTTTATTGACAAATAGTTTTCTCAACAAAATAACCTTAAACAGAGAGACAAATAGACCCCTAACTTCTTCCAGCAAAAAAACAAAACTTCCTCACCTCATAAAAAATGTCTGCCCACCCCGATCTAACTACTGTTGGTGATTAGAAGAAATTTCTTAAGAATCATAATGGTGTGGGGAATGCTGGATTGGCCTTGTGAGGAAATAAACGCAATAGAACTTGTAGCAGTCCAAGTTGGCGTAGAAGGAAGGGGCTAGGAGAGAGTCTGACATCACACCCACAACAGCACAGTACTTGCAACATAAAAGCTGTCTTATCCAGTCGGGTAAGGAGCATTCTCCTGTGTATTCCTCACAAATATGTGAGAACTTCTTTGTAACCGAAATGTCCAAGGATTACAACTGGCAGGGAACACACTCAGCTACGACAACAAATAGCAGATTCCTGGACTGAGATGAAGCTGTGCCAAGTAAATATAAGGCTTCTGTTGTACTGTAGTCTAACAAATGCAGGATTCCTCACATGTCTTTCAGCAGATTAAAGGGTATAATTTTGCTTGTCTTACTGAGAAAAACTATTATCACATAATACTGCACTTGGTTAGAGTTTCTGCCTCACGGCTCTAGGAAAGTGCTTTTAATTTTCAGTGCAGTTACTGTCTGTGTATATGTGCTCATTATCGCCAAGTCCTTGTATGTTTTCTCCGGGTACTATGGTTTCCTGTCTAACTGCAAACATATGCATATTTCATTAATTAGCATTTCTGAGTTGGGCACTGGTTTCGAGGTTTGATTGACATTTTTGCCAGAGTTGGACAAGGGGGACTAAGTTAGACGCAACAGCTGTTGCTTACACTCGGCCCATCTCAGTCCTGGCAGTAGTGCAGAAATTTGAACTGTCTGTCACATCTGTTTCTGAACTTCAGTGTAGGTATTATCAGGGGAAAAAGCTCATCGACTGTGTTTCATTGCTTAGTGGCACATTGGCATGGCACCCATTATTTCACAGGGGTCTCCAATCCCGCAAAACCCCTCAATTGTTGATTGCATGTCTTTTCTTCATGGTGCTTAATGCTTAGTAAGACACCCCAATACTATGGCCCTGAAGTGCAATGTGCAAAAACAAACTAAATTGTGCAAAAACACACAACTTACGTAGTTTGCTTTTTTGTACTAAATTTGTTATTGCATTTTTTGATTTGTTTTTGATTTTCCAATTTGTTTTTGCACATTCTAATTTGCTGTTGCGTATTCAGTTTAGTTTATGTTTTCTGATTTGTTTTTGCATGATTTAATTTTTTTTGTGCATTGCACTCCAGGGCTACCATACCCCAACCCAGGGATTGTTAATAGATTGTCTAAGCTTTATGGAGGACACATTTACAAGATTATTGAGATTTATAAATGCAAATTGCTCGATTTATATTCAAAACTAGGCTGACCCGCCTTTTAAGGCGACCGACTTTTAAGTTGACCACTTCTTAAGGCAATTCAATATGTAGATCAATTTGATATTTTATACAAACTCATTAATTTGGTTATATTGCATTTGAGCGGTATTACTTTAATACTCGTAGTTTCTGTTATTTTTGTGATGAAATTTAAACTTTTTTTCTATATTGAGGTCGCCCTTTTGAACCCCCCTGATATTTACTACGCGGTGAGGCATTTGTACTTCATCAACATTAATTATTTCCAGAGACATAATTTTGTCTATTTTTCCAGCGCATCGCGCACAAAAGCAAGGGAACGATGGGAGCACCAGAACTCTGCTCACATCATGTCGCTTCGTACCGCAAGCTGCAAGTAGTAAGTCTGTGATAAGCGGAATACCGCTACGCTTTCCACTCACGGGACGGAAGGACAATCCCGACCGCTTTTATATAGTAAGAAAGAAGAAGAAGATATTGTACAGTCTGGAGTAGAAAATCATCTTTTACCTGGAAAAACGAAACTACAAATCGCATCGTGCATTGCAAAATGGACGGGGTGTGTGTGAAACTCCGTGCTACTCGCACAGTCTGGAGTAGAAAATCATCTTTTACCTGGAAAAACGAAACTACAAATCCCATCGTGCATTGCAAAATGAACGGGGCGTGTGTGAAACTCCGCGCCTGCGTAGCACTCACGGGACGGAAGGACAATCCCAACCGCTTTTATATAGAAGGATTTTATGTACTGATTTAAAAGATTATTTGTTTGAGTTCTTCGTCTTCAAATGAGATATTACTTTTGTAGGGGCTGCTGGAAGTTAATTGTGGATGACTTTAATCTGCACTCTGAAACAATCACCTGCCAGGCTTTATGGGGGTACATTGAGTGCAATATCCACAGTGATACGTGTCATGATTGCAACTGTTGTAACATTGATATTGTTCAACTCACAAAGGCAATACCAAGTCTTGAGGGCTCAGATACCAAAATGTTTGTACGTTGTAATAGAATGGACATTTTGTGGCACTATTACCCACCTTTTCCCCAACAGACTGATGGTCTGGACACAGGCTAAAAGTACTGAGAAGACTTTTAATCTTTTTTCTACTTCTGTAATAGTGCCTCCAAAGCACCAGAGCCACAATAAACATAACAGTAAAGTAATATTAATTCCTAATTTCTCCTCCACACCTCCCAGCAAGCTCTGTTCTACTACCTTCCAACTCCAGCTCACTTGCTGGGTCTTCAACAGTCCATTATATAGTCCTTAATCCGGAAGTGCTTCTGTTCTTCCACCCATGTGACTTGCTCGCACTTCCGGGTCAGATGGAGAATTGGCTTTTTCCTTCACCTCAGAAGTACTTCAGGGCTCCCGTCCTCTTGACTTAGGAGTGCTTCCGGGCTATGGATGAGGTACGGCTCCTCCGTTCCTCTCACATCTCCTACTGGCGGCACAAACGGTACCCAACGGGGCTGAGAAACCGCACTCCATGTCCCAGGATGCCCTGCAGCTCCCATCTAGCGTTTTGGGGGAGGCAGTGTCCTGGAAAAGCTGCCTTCCCCCATCCTTCCATCTCAGGGGCATCCAGTGGTCTGCCACAACGTTTATTGACCTGACAGTTGAGACTCACACAGTTAAAAGCTAACATCAGTGGACTTTTTAAATGGATCGTGTTGTCGAACGTATTAACCTGACTTAAATGACATAAATGTTAAATTGGAAAAATTTAAATATGGGGCCTGCATAAAGTATATAAGTATTGTATGCACTTATGTTTTTATTTTTCTTACTTTATAAATTTTTTGTCTGACATTTTTTCTTATTCAAATTTGAACAAACATAACCATCAGAATTTCCCATTTAAGGGTAAACATGTGTACTCTGCTTTGACCTTTAACTTAAAACAATATTGTGTAAATTAGAGTTCACATTGTTTTTAAATGCTACTTTTTCCACCTATTGCTTTTTAACTTTGGTTTACAATTTTCCATGTTTGGTTTATTTGCTAGACATGAATAATGCTGAATATTTAATTAATATTCTTAATTCTGTGTTAGGAGTTTTGAAATTGAAGCCACAAGGTTACCCATTTAATCTATGACCCTGAGCATGTCACTTAAATTCTTTATGCTCCAGTTGTAAAAATAATGTATATGTGAACAGTGGTTCTCCATAAATATTCATTGAGATGGTGTTCACACTAGAAAACTTCCATATAAAATAAGATTAATGTACCAAATACTGCATTATTCATGTTAAACATAGGGTCCTGAATCATACATAGAATGTGTTAAATGTAGTTTAAGACATCAAAGATCTGACAAGAAAATGATTAAAAACATTTGAAAGTGTTTAAAGAAATAATAAAATCTGACTGTCCTTTTGCAGTAAATACAGGAACATGATACATTATGAGTAATTGTATTTTGTGATTTTTAACAGTCATTTTCTTTAGAAAATTCCATTTACTGCCACTCGATTTTTTTTGTCCAAAGAATAACAAGTTAACAAAGTTCATATGTCCTTTGGGATCCTAATTGTTTTCAGAGTGCATCTGTTCAGTTGTAACACAATGTGGTTTTGATTGCTCATCTACTAAACCTAACTAACAATCCTTTTGCAGGTGATTTCTTCAATGGAGAGCTTCCAGAAGCCAATCTGTATATCCTAGCTGGCATTATTCATGGCTGGGAAGAGGAGAAGTGCTTGCAGCTGCTGCACAAGATTTATGCACAGAGCAAGCCAGGTTTTTTTTTTTTTACTTTATTTTTTCATCTGTTTTATTTACATGCCTGGTGCCCTACGTTGATAATATCCAGGACCTTTTCAACACAAGGGTTAAATAATTTAAAAGTCTTTTAAACAATAGCAGGTTGAAACATTGTCTATACCTAATATATGCAGTAAATGTGTAACTAATTTATCAAAGCTATGCAAGAGTAACTTCAGAAGTGAAGATAAAACAGAAAAAAATCACGGAAAGCAGAAAAGTATTTTGTTAACTTGTAAGCCTTTCTATTTTTTTTATATTGTTTTGTTTTCACAACATCTTAGGTCCTTACGTAAGTTATTTGTTTAACCTCATTAGTGACTGTTCTAAATAAATGATGCCAAAACAAAAAAAACAATTGTAGATGACCAATAGAAGGAAAACCCTTTGAATTAAACATCCATCCATTATCCAACCCACTATATCCTAACACAGGGTCACTGGGGTTTGCTGGAGCCAATCCCAGCCAGCACAGGGCAGGAAACAAATCCCAGGCAGGGTGCCAGCCCACCGCAGGGCACACACACACACACTAGAGACAATTTAGGATTGCCAATGCATCTAACCTGTGTGTCTTTGGACTGTCGGAGGAAACCGGAGCATCTGTAGGAAACCCACACAGACACTGGGAGAACATGCAAACTCCACACAGGGAGGACCCGGGAAGCGAACCCAGGTCTCCTTACTGCGAGGCAGCAGCGCTACCACTGCACCACCTTGCCACCCAATTTAGACACCATAACTGTCAATTTCCTGGTTTCAGTCCTTGCCTGTGTATTGACTTGTCTTCCTAGTTATCCCCTTCAACCTGTCTGCTTTCCCCACAGCACAACATAAACATTGATTTAAAAAAAAAAATGCATAGTTTATTTTTTTAT
The DNA here is from genome assembly GCA_026402145.1 of Polypterus bichir lapradei. Lineage (NCBI taxonomy): Eukaryota > Metazoa > Chordata > Cladistia > Polypteriformes > Polypteridae > Polypterus > Polypterus bichir. The sequence goes on from JANRMT010062808.1 coordinate 7,670,885, forward strand.
TTTGTTCCCATAGCTGAACTGTAATTTGCTTTATCACAAGTTGCTCTGCAAATTAAAAAGTTTACTATTAAGAAATCCATGATAAGTGGAGTATAGACAGAAATTACTCTGGAATTGTAGTTGTGTGATTTTAGTGAAGACATCAAGATAGCTGTAGTAAACACGTGCTTATTTCTGTCACGCAGGTGGTGGGGTCCTGATAGTGGAGTCCATGCTCAATGAAAACAGAAGAGGTCCCATCTTCTCTCAGCTCCTTTCCCTCAACATGCTGCTTCAAATGGAAGGAAAGGAACGGTCACCATCAGAATTTTTCAAGTTACTTACTACTGCAGGATTCAAAGACATTCAGGTTCAACAGACTGGAAAATGCTATGACGTTGTTCTTGGAATTAAATGATTGTCTATAATGGAATTAAGGGTAATTTATAATTCTTCATTTTTCTTCTTATGTAACTGTACTCTTTAAACATGAATCACACTTAAGTATTGTAATTTAATTTAATTTTATTTATTTTATTGTAGCACAAGCATATTACTAAAGGGTAACCAGAGTTTTTAATTAAAAAATCAATACTTTTAAAAGAAAGTGTCACATTTTGCTTCTCTTTCCATTACGATATTTATATATGTCTCCTCTCTGGTCAGGTTCTGGATATATATGGAGGAATGAGCTTAAGGTAGCACAGCAGACTGCCTGCTCTTTTCATCTGCAGCTGAGACTACCTCGACCAACTAGAAAAGCCGAAATTCCCTCATTACTTATCTATGGCATAATTCAAGTATTAGAACATGAAATGATTTGGCCATTTTTAAGCAAGATTTGACAAGACCTGCCTACTCATATTTGAAAACCTAGAGGTGGTACTCACACTTCTTCCTATGATCTTAGTGTAAGTGGGTTTTGATTCTCAATTTTTCATACAGTGTGGTTTTCATCCATGGTGAATAATAGTCATAGGCATCTAGTGAAACACTTGCCTTGCTGGGGAAATGTAAAGATAGGAGAGTTTTGAAATATATAAACAATAAAATTTCTAGTTTACTAATATCCAGTATTAAGTACTGATGTCCTGGATTTGTTTTCATTTACCCAATATTTAAACTTTAGACAGACAGCAGCTCTGTTCACTTCATCAGCAGCAACTTGGTAGCTTACAGCATGCAGGTTCAGTTTTTCAAAATGATGAGGTAAATTATTCTAAAGGTTTGCTCACTCTGCCACTTTTTGTGCTCATATTGAATAAATATGCTAATACAGATTAGTGCATGTTAAAAATTAAACCATAAAACATCATGAAGTAAGAGTGCCCACTCCATATCTCCCTAGTAGCCAGAAGATAGTCTTATAGGTGGGAAAGCGCAGCTGCACACATACACACACATACACACAAAATTACTATGTTGACAAGTCATGGCTCCCATACAATACAATACAATACAATACAGTTTATTTTTGTATAGCCCAAAATCACACAGGAAGTGCCGCAAAGGGCTTAAACAGGCCCTGCCTCTTGACAGCCCCCCAGCCTTGACTCTGTGAGAAGACAAGGAAAAACTCCCAAAAAAACCTTGTAGGGAAAAATGGAAGAAACCTTGGGAAAGGCAGTTCAAAGAGAGACCCCTTTCCAGGTAGGTTGGGCGTGCAGTGGGTGTCAAAAGAAGGGGGTCAATACAATACAATACACAGAACAGAACAAATCCTTAATACAGCATAATAATAAATATTTTAGAAGTACGGAGCAGACTTTAACAGTAGATGATATCACATAATAAGATTTGGATATTTTTAGAGTCCTGGAGACCTCATCCATCAAGCTGCCTCCCCATTTGGCCATTCCACGGCTGAAACGTTGCTCGGCCAGCCAATCCAATGAAAGGACCCCTTTTTCCCATGATTCCTGTGATCCTCCATCAGGGATGACTTTACCACAGGCAGGCAAACAACTTGGCAGGTGGGCCGTGGCACCAATTGCCACATTTGAGTACTGAGAACAGAAACAGAATAGGTGAGGGTTAGTAACAAATTATAACAATCATGTTACTTATGTTTTAGTGCTAATGACTAACAACAGAGATGCAGTATGTACAGTTAATCAGCAGCTCTAGTCAGAATATGCTAAACTGAAGTAGTGAGTCTTCAGCCGAGATTTAAAGGCTGGGACCGAAGGGGCATCTCTTATAGAAGCAGGAAGACCATTCCACAGTTTAGGGGCCCTGTAACTAAAAGATCGACCTCCCACTGTTATTTTATTAATCCTTGGAATCATAAGCAGACCGGCATCTTGAGATTTTAATGTGCGCTCAGGTTTGTAAGTCATGATAAGTTCAGACAAGTAAGCCGGACCTTGGCCATTTAATGCTTTATATGTTAAAAGGAGGATTTTGAAATCTGCCCTAAACTTAACCGGGAGCCAGTGTAAGGATTTAAGAACTGGAGTTATGTGTTCGTATTTTCTTGTTCTTGTAATAATTCTTGCAGCCTCATTTTGGATTAACTGGAGGCTGTATAGAGAACAGTTTGAACATCCAGTGAACACCGCATTGCAGTAGTCAATCCTACTAGAGATAAATGCATGAATTAATTTCTCAGAATCCTGTTTATTTAGAAAGCGCCTTAATTTCCTAACATTTTTAAGATGGAAAAAACATGTTTTGGACAACTTTGTAATATGTGCTTTAAATGACATGCTAGAATCAAAGATAACTCCTAGATTGCGGGCTGATTCAGTAAAATTAATTGGGATTCCAACTGAGTTAAATGATGACAAAATATTGCTGTGATCAGCGTCATTCCCTCCAACAATTAACATCTCTCTTTTATCTGTATTTAAAGACAAGTAGTTCTCATTCATCCACTCCTTTAATTCACTAACACAACTAATTAAAGACAACATTGGAGAAACTTCATTTGATTTAAATGAAAGGTATAACCGGGCGTCATCTGCATATGAGTGAAAATTAACATTATGTTTCCTAATGAGAGATCCCAGTGGAAGCATGTAAAGTGAAAACAGAAAAGGTCCCAGTACTGAGCCCTTGCGGGACACCATATTGAACTTCTGTGTATAATGATGGAGTACTGTCAGCACATTTCTGTACATATTGGAATCGATTTGATAAATAAGAACTAAACCAAGCGATCACGGGGCCTGTAAGCCCAACATCATTTTCTAGCCTGTGCAGTAAAATAGAATGGTCAATGGTGTCAAACGCTGCACTTAAGTCTAACAACATAATTACAGTGGAGTTTCCTTCATCAGAGGATACCAGAATGTCATTTACAACCCGTGTTAGTGCAGTTTCTGTACTATGACCAGTGCGAAAACCAGACTGGAATTTCTCAAATAAATTGTAATGCGTAAGGTGTGACTGAAGCTGACTGGCGACTACTTTTTCTAGTATTTTAGAGAGAAATGGTAAATTTGAAATAGGCCTATAATTATTTAGTATGTGTGGGTCTAGTTCTGACTTTTTAAGTAAAGGTTTAATGACTGACACTTTTAGTGCATCAGGTACTGTGCCATGCAATAATGAACTATTGATAATGGTTAAAATAGGCACTGCAAGAACATCCATGGCACTTTTTACTAGTTTTGTTGGCACTGGATCTAGGGAACAAGTAGTGGGCTTCATTTTAGTAATTAAAGTTAAGACTTCCTGCTCAGTTACAGGATTAAAATTATTAAAGTGCTGAATGCAATGTGAGACAGGGTCTGCTAAGCTAGTATTTGGTTTGTACTGTGATACTGAGATCTGGGATCTTATATTTTTAATTTTCTCATTGAAGAAGTTCATAAAGTCTGTACTGCTAATATCTGTTGGTATTTTGCACTGTTGATCTGATTTCCCATTTGTTAATTTAGCCACTGTTCTAAACAGTACCCGAGGATTTTTATTATTGCTATCTATTAATGTAGAATAGTATTCTGAGCGAGCTTTAAAGAGGGCTTTTTTATATTTATTAACACTCTCTGTCCATGCAATTTGAAAGACATGTAGCTTTGTTGTTCTCCATCTGCGCTCCAGTTTTCGACACTCTAATTTAAGAGCTCGAGTATTTTCATTAAACCAGGGAGAGTTTCTATGTGCTTTGATCACTTTTGTTTTAAGGGGAGCCACTGTGTCCAGAGCATCTCTCAAGGTCACATTATAATGTGATGTTAGCTGATCTAAATTGTTTTCCACGTTTACATTTGATGTTAACTGATCTAAATGGTTTTCCACAATTACACTCGACTTATTCAAGGTATCTATAAATTTTGAAGCAGAATTACAATCTAGATGTCGCACTGTCTTTGTTTTAATCTGTGAGTGCGTTGGCAAGGGCAGAACTAAACCAAATGTAATTAAGAAGTGATCGGAAATAACTTCATTTAATGGAGTAATATTTAAATTTTGAATTTCAACTTTGTAAGTTATAATTAAATCTAATGTGTGGTTATGATTATGAGTTGGACCTTTGACAATCTGACAAAATCCTAATGAATTTAACAAATAAGTAAAACATTTGCTAAAAGTGTCAGTTTCCACATCAATGTGTACATTAAAATCCCCCATCAGAACTACGTGATCATAATTTATAGCCAACTCAGAGAGAAGGTTGCTAAATTCAGCCATGAACAATGAATATGTCCCTGGTGGTCTGTAGACTAGCACTATAATTGTGTTGGAATCTGTTTTAATATTTAAAATGAATACCTCAAAGGATGTAAAGTTCCCTAAATTTTTAGAAGTGATTTGCATTTTGTTCCAATGAATTATTCCAAGGCCTCCTCCTCGACCAGAATCTCTAGACTTATGAAGGAATGAGTATCCATCTGGTGACGCCTCTGCTAGGCGAACAGTGTCACATTTACTAAGCCAGGTTTCAGTAAGAAGACACAGATCAGATTTTGTACTTAATATAATATCATTTACTAAAACAGCTTTAGTGCCAAGAGATTGAATGTTCAATAAACAGCATTTAATACTGCATGGTTTTTTCTGAACTGGTGATATATTTTTTGTTTTAATTTGAAGTAAATTTCTATTACAGATGCCCCTGGTGGAGGGTCTGGTTTTATCTCTTGGTCTAATTATGCACCTTATTTTTTGGTTATCAATTAATTTAAGGTTTGTATCAACACTAAATTTACTGGATGCCCCACAACAGGGATTATGGGTAACAGCTTCAGGAAAATAACAGGTGGGATAAACAACAGCCTGTGATTTAAGATCACATGACTGAGGCCTGGATGGTGCGCTCATCAGTCAACCAGGCAGTTTTGCTGCCATATTTTGGGATAATACATAAGATCCCCTCCAGTTAGGATGAAGACCATCTCTTCTGAAAAATCCAGGCCTTTCCCAAAAATCATCCCAATTGTTCACAAATGCTATGCTTTTATTTGCACACCAGGTTTCTAGCCAGCAGTGAAAGGAATGCAATCTGCTATAAATCACATCCCCTCTATATAATCTTGGTAAGGGACCAGATACAATTAAATTCCAACATTCCGACATCCATGCAACTTACACAGAACTGGCAATTAGAAACACTGGAGCCGGCTGCACCATTAATTCTCACAACAGATAACTCAACAAACATAACATTAAAGAAGGTGGATTTCTATAAATTGAGAGGTGGAGAATCATGGGGCTTCCAAGAAAAGGCTAAGATAGTGGCAATTGTACATGTAGAGAACAATCTCTGCTTGAAAGAGAAAACAGAGATGGCACAAAGCTCCTGGAAAACTAACACATGAGGAGCTAAAGGAATGTCACAGAAGAGGATCAAAGAAAGAAAATATGGCACAGCCTGTCAAAAAGCTAAGATGGTGGAACAATCCCCATACTTATGTAAAATTGTGCCTAGAAATTTTAAAGATGGGGAGGATATTAGACGGTCCGTAACAATATATTTAAGATGTGTGAGATACAAATGATGCACAAATTTTAACTGAGTTTGTTAATGATTTGGGTTTTTAGAAATGGAAGTAATCTTCTTGAAAACTGTGCCACTGTCGAGAGTAGTAGACGGTAGAAGATCACATTCTCAGACTAAATGAACATATATATTTTTGTATAAATGGTGCATGTTGCAGAGTCCATTTTCACCTTAGTGGACAGAGAGTCGAAGAAAGTTAAGGTTAGAGGAAAGTAGAGAAGACAGAGAGCTACAACAGACCCTGACAATAGACAGGAGATATAGATTCAAAAAAAGAGAAGAATGGAATAGAAAATATGGAACTCAGTGACTGGAGGTTTTTGAACTCCAATTCATCAAAAAATATCATCCAAGAGTAATGAGGGTGTGGTGGATGTAGCTCAAGAACAAGATAGGTTTACCTCCAATAGGGATACTGGTGTTATTAAATGGGAGTGTGAGAATGTAGCAACGGAGTGTGCAACAAGCACGCTCTAATATAAGAGACCAGAGTGATGTAGTGAAGTTTGGGTTTCCAGCCAGGAAAGCCCTGTTTAATTGCAATAGTCGAATTGGAGGAAAAATGTTTAAAGGAACAATGGTAGATGGCATAGGGCCAGAAACCACAATGTTTAAACAGAACCAAGGTTTGACTTTGCCCGAGTTGTTCTCCTTTCTTCAGTTGCCGATTCATGCAGAATGCTGACTTCTGGTGATGCCATTTCCATGTGGAGCAGAAGTGATGTCACTTGTCTTCTGAGGTGTTATCCTCCTCTTTTAAGGGTGGAAATGGAATCACGCTGTGCATTACTCTTAATCACCCCCCTGTTCTCACCCAAACAAGGCTCTGCAAGGAACTGATCAGACTCATTTTGCTTGATACGGCCTAATTTAACGTATTTCTGTTGTAAATTTATGTTTGGAAAGTGAAGAAGTTGTTAAGATCTGGGGCAGACCAGATTAGAAAATTAGAACTGTGGGTTTCCAGGGAATTCCAGCCAATACCAAACTGACTTCAAAGTGAGTGCTCAGTGGTATAGTTCTAGATAAAGTGTTATGCAGTTCTTAAATTTCACAGCACAGTTTGTTTTTCTTTTCTATCTTTTCTTTTTTGTGTTGCTATTAGGAAGTATAGCAATACAAATATTGGATAGCAGCACACTGTATATTATATCATTTTAATTCTCATAAGGTACCTCATCAGCAACTGATTGCTGAGTTTAAAAAGAATTCAGTGTGATGTGCATGTGGGTGGTCATATGATAGAAAATATTAATACATGGAGGGAACATGCAGGCTTTTCAAAGATGGAACCCAGTCTAGGGTTAAACAGGAGCCCACTGGCTTTGAGCCAAAAGTAGCAATCTTTACTCGTATAAAGAGTACTGTTCCACCATTTTAGAATGAAAATATAAATGGGTGACTTGATTGAAATTATTCTGCAAACTCCAGGAATTCAGGAACCTGCCTGGCATCCCTCCTTTTTTCTTCATATTTTGCTGGGGGTAAATACAACCTTAATCTACTGGAGCTCAGCATGATTCAGAGAAAACATGAATAAGATGTTAGAAAAATAGATTAGATATTAAAAACTATGCTATTTTATATATTGCTATGTACTTTGTATTAGTAATACATATTAGACAATTTCACTGATTCATTACATTCCTGAACCTGCTCATTCTTTTCAGAGTCTATCCTTTTTTTTTTTTTTTATTAATTTTATTGCATTCCATACAAATCAATCAAGTTTTACATAAAGAAAATTTGAGTTAAGAACAAATCGATCCCCACCCCTAAGAGAGAGAGCAAGCCAAACAGCATGAAATTTAAGACCTGTAAACATACCTAAATTAATAGATTCTCTGTGCTTTATGAGATTATTTTAAAATATTACTGATTAGATCCTGCCATGTTTTGAAAAAAGTCTGTACAGATCCTCTAATTGAGTATTTGATTTTTTCCAATTTCAAATAGTAAAACACATCGGTTTCCCACTGACTTAAAAGAGGAGAGTTTGGGTTCTTCCAATTTATCAGGATAAGTCTGCGTGCCAAAAGTGTAGTGAATGCAATCACAGTTTGTTTGTCCTTCTCCACTTTAAGCTTTTCAGAGTCTATCCTAACAGCACCCGGTAAAACCCTGGACGAAAACCAGTCCATCAGAGGAAAAAGGCACACGCACTGGTGTAAGCAACATAGAAGAAAGCTAATCAGGTCCTCAAGATCTGGTAGATTCCTACATTTCTGTGCCGAAAAACCTGAATGAGTGATGTAGGGAATAGAAGAATGCCTTTAGGGCAAATAATAATCAAGGACAACAGAGAAATGGCAAGAGATATTGGCAGCACATATAAAGACAGATTTAGATTAATAAATAATGCAATAAATATTAGAAAACCCATTACAATGTCCACAATTAGCAACCAGAAATAGTTTTTTTTCAGGTTTTTTATCCTACAGTCACAGTGAATGTGTTAGGCTTAAGTTATGTACAGTGATCAGACAGTAAATGCAGCGCCAAAATTGTCTAAGATGAACACAGGGATACCCCAAAAATTAGTGCAGAAAAATTAGCTGCAAAATATTGTGCTGATTGAGCATAACCAGTGTTATCGTGCATTAATGACAACTGGGGCACAGCCTCCATCTTTCAGCAGATGGCACTGTTGTGCTAAACCTAAAGAAGTAGTAAAATCAACTCATTAATTGCTGAAACGTTTATGGCAAATTCTACTTAATCATCATATAAACATTTTCCAATGCTTCATCATATGCTCCGTCTAGAAATATATGTATATATATTTTGGAGTATGTAAAATTTTCTTTATGCCTACTGCTACTAGCCTTTGATCCTGCAGTGTTCTTGCATACCTTTGCTCATGTGTGTGCAGTTTAGTTCCACCTGGTGGCTTGGAGGCTGGAGTCCTTTTACACGACCCATTGGTTGATTTTTTTTGTGATGTAATTTAGAGTTCCATCGACTGACACATCTTTCTGTTTTGGAGTAGTCATAATCATCATGGATCACATTGATTACTTATGTACAAGATTTAACACCTTGCATATATTTTAAGCTTATTGTTTTGTTTCAAAGTTATTTTTGTTATTACTTCTGTTATTAACTTGATAGTTCCTAAGCACAAACATCCTATTAATTACTCAAAATGCCCACTAGAAGGGAAAATATAATCAAACACCTTTTTAGTCACATAAAAGGCAACGTATTATTGTTATAATTTAAGATTATAAAAAAATATTTACAAGTGTGATCACTCATATTATTCAAAAATGGATCTGTTTAACAGACTAACAGACACTAAAACATGGAAAGAAAAGCCTTCAAAGTAGGCATTTCAAAGCAAACACAGTCCAAATACGCCAAAAGAATAATCAAAAATAGAGCACAGAAGTAAAAGAATCCAGATATTCATAAAAAGCACAATAACAATCTCTACACCAAACTCACATCCACCACATGCACATTCAGCATAAACTACAAGGGGCTGTGGGTTTTCCCATCTTTTATAGGATGGCAGCCAATTGGCAGTGATGGGCACATAGCCCTGCCTCTAGGGGGACCACCCACAAAATACTCAGAGCATAAAGAAACATGAAAAGATAGAAACTAAATTATTAACATAAAGCAATCAGAAATGAACAAAACAGACATAAAAATAAAATTTTAACTGCAGCCATGGGCAAAAACCTGGCTGAAACAGGACAACTTCAAAATTTTATACTGTGAAATTTGTTGTGAATGGAATACGCTCCAGTAGAGAAGACTATGAAAAAATCCACAAACACAGCCTACTCCAGGCACTCTGACACTAAACTTCACAGGATGGCTTCAGCGTACATAGGCCTAAAAGGAACTATGGCTTATGCAGTTCAAAATATCTCTTTAATCTCCCAAAATATACCAATGATAAATATAAATGCCCTTCTAGGGAGAGGAACCACAAACACCTCTGGCAAGGAAGGACAAGGCCAGCACAGTATCTTTACAAATGCAAGCATTTTTTTAGGGGCAAAAATGAGACAAAAGCATTTGTCTGAAAGACACTAAGAGCAAACCAGATCCAAATCACAATCTAATAATTAAAAACCAAAAAGAACATTCATTTCATTTCACATTTTCTTACAAAGAAATTGGCTTAACATGCTTTACAAGACAACAAATTAAAAATAGACTAGGAATAATATTCAAAATAATCAAATAATAAAAATAATAAAAATCAATAGTAGAAGAAAATATGTCTAATAAAGCAAAAAATTAATACATACAATGATATATTCACTCAATGAACATTAAAGAGCCACTGAAGGATCTTCTCCAAGCTTCAGAATATAAAGGCTGAGGGCAGTCCTTCCGCAGTGACATCACAGCAGTGATATCTGGTTGGCAACCACCTCTTTGGGTTCCATTCATAAAACACAAAGAATGTCTTCAAAGAACATAGAAGCTTATTACTTATACATTAAATAATTATAGAAAACACAATAAAAGAAAATCACAATTTTACATAAAGACAAACCAAAAACAAAATTAACAAAAGATGGAAATTAAATAAAAAGCAATACAGTAGTATAATGTACAAGAAATACACCTATGCCAGGACAATAACCTGTTATGTCTGTGATGTCCCATCACTGCCATTTTGTACTGTTGTGGAATGGCGGTAGCATATTATTTATAGTTACAATGCCCATTGCTGGTCATGTTGGTGTGGCTTATGATTTCATGTTATTTGAAACTATGATATCATCAGTTGTCCCCTATTTAAGATGGTGGCACACAGCTCACAGTATCCAAGGTTTAGAATAAAGTAAGAATCTGAATACATTACAGTTTTATTGGGTTTTTTTTGTAGGAAACCATTGTTTAGTGATATTGAGCCTTGCCTTTATGTTTAACATTTTGTTTTTGCTGTAAATTGTGCCCCTTTTGTTTTCAGGCTCAAGCTTTATTTTTGTAAATAATGGTTGTCTTTGTCACTTAAACCCTTTGGATTTTCATCTCCTCATCCTTTTACACTTTTTTTAGGGCGGTCTTTAATCCGCCACTTCACATCTAGCTACAATAAGAGGTACTTTTTTTAAAGTAAATTTGAAAGCTTGGATGATGTAGTCTGTGAGTGGCCATCTTTAACGGGTGGAATGCAATGTCTAGGCAGTTAAAGCATTGTTCAATAATAAAGTAAAGACTTGTCAGAAAATGTTGCTTTGAGCACTATTTTGACTAAAATCCTCTGAATCTAGTTATGTTAGTGACTCTGATTTTTTTTATTTCCCCTAACCTCATCTTCATCATCCTAAACCTTTGAGGATCAATCTCTCAACACATAGTTCCACTGACTTAACTATGTCTGCCTTTTTTAAGCTCCTGATGGTCGTGACTTGTTTCTTGATTTCTGCTTCGCTCTGCTATCAACCCCAAATCAAGAAAATTACCCTTTTGAACACTGGGTCTTGAGTTGTCCTTACCACCTTCTTTTAAGTTATGCTTTTTTACTCCCCATTTTTAAAATTGTGTTATTGCACCTAGCTTCTTTGATTTATTTAGGTATTTCAATCATTGTCTATGGCAATTTTTAATTTATTTAAAAAATAAATAAATGTTTAACATAGATTTTTATTATCTATTAATTATTTTGTACCATTCTGGCACCATCTGTTAATTACAGGTATGACTGAGGGAAAAAGACCAGGCACCAAGTTTAGTTCTTATACATCTTGAAGTGAGCATGGAAATAGCTGTACACAACATTTTTGTTCATATGCACCATTTATACATGAAGTCCCAGGTGTTCACTAGAGAAATGTTGGGGACCAACGGGGTCACCGCGTTTAATTGGCAAATAAAAAGTCAGCAGTGTGTGCCTGGAGCATAAAACAAATGACTCAGTCAGCCTTGACAATATAAAGTTAAATAACTTGAGTTCATTCCATGTCGGAAGTTGGATTAAAGTACAACTCCACCTTCTTGGAATGACCTGCTTTTATGGTGTCTGTGACAGAAGAGGTGGGACCTCTTTGGGGAGTTGTGGGCGGGGCTAGTCCTTGGGGGACTTCTCTGAGCTACGGGGAAAAAAGAAGATAGGTTTACAGCCAGCGCACCCTCTCATCTTGGGGTGGTATCCCCGTCAGAGCCTGGAAAGTGGCACCCTGGCACACATGGATGACAGAAGCATTTTTGATTTGGGTTACTATGATGCTCCACTTAGTTAGAGGACAGGAATATGTGTGCATCCATGCGTGTATGTCAGGTTGTGTACTCTTTATTTCCAAACAGAAGTTCTTTAATGAGCAAAGGCTGGTTTCTTTGCCAAATTCTTTACAAGAGTTTTTTCTTGAATTTTAACTTTGAGCCTCACTTATCCCATTGAAATGGTTGTGTATGAACTCTGCTGCATCCTGATTACTCTTCTTCTAAGCTCTCATTAACTTGTCTTCCCACTCAAATATTCAATGAAAAAAACATTTGTCCTTTTTTTTATAAAAGTCAAATTGGATACTACAAAATCAGCATTTACTGAGAGTGAAAAGGCAATCTTTTCAAGAATACAATCTTTAAGCAGTCAGACACAAAAATTATTTTTAATTGTATTAATAATGGTTTTGAAGCCAGATGTGCCTCTTCTTGCAGGGTCACACAGATGACTAATGAGTCTGCTCTTTTTAGCTATTTTCTTTTTCATTTTCTTTGGAAAAAAGCTCTGTTTGGTTTACTCAGTTTCAATCTCACAGTGGTGATTTTTGGTAACTTGTCTTTTAGCCAATTTGATTTTCAAGCTGTTTGTATTAGATAAGTAAACATTTCTGCAATATTGCCAAAAATCATATCAATATTAAATAGAGCAGGCTTTTCTTCACAGCTGATCTAGATATTAGAGTTATTTCTCTGTCATATACATCCTTAATGAAAATCAGTGGATTGCCAAGGGTCTATACTAGCTGCTATTATACATGTATTGTCACACTTACAGTATGTAATGCCTCTGTCTCTCTAAAAGCAGTATAAGCAGAGACAAGTAGAATTAATGGGTAACTGTTGAGAGACAAAAATCCAAATGCTATACATCAGGTAAGTTGCAGGGTGATTTTTATTCATTGACCGAACTTTTAATCTATATCAGTATTATTCTTAGGAAAAGCCAACAATTATTATCCAGATACTTATCTCTTGTATAATGGTGAGGTAAAAGGAAGAAAACATTTTCAAAAAATATTGGCTTAAAAATTCCTAGCTAAAAATGTTTCACAATAAGCATAACCATTAGACATTTATAAACAAAAGACCTATGTGTGTGTATGGAGAAGTTTGTTCTGCTCATGCTCAACCACAGCCAGTCGATGGCAAATGCATGCACTTTTAAGTTTTTTCGGTGCTTGCATGCACCTCACTTTTCACTACAAAAGACCTGTGTGCAGAACACGCCGCCGCACAACAACAATGTCATGCTAATAACACAGATGAAGAGACACAAAAGGAAGCATACCCCGCGGATCAACAACGTGCAAGTGAAACACCTCAGCAATGGAGGGCAAGGCTTGAAGTTTTCACCAAAAACATTGTCTATCTGGAGGTATTTTCTCAAGACAAAAATTAATATGACTCATATGCCAGTAATACGTCTAAGATATGGAATTGCCAGTGTCTTCTTACAAAAGCCAGTTGGGCAGCAAGCACAAGGTGGGTCCAAGTCCACTGCACAGTGTAATTCTTAAGAGTTAGCTGACACCTCTCCAAGTTCACGAATATAGTAAAACTGCTAGGGAGACTTTGGTTTGTTTTTTGTCTCGAAGACCCCACGCAGCTAGTCTTTTGTATAATCTTGGGATTTCCCCTTAATTTAGGCCCATCAGTTTATGTGGCCCTAAATCTGTCTTGGCTGTCTCTTTTAAATATTTTATCTCATTCCTTTTGTATATTTTTCTTGAGCTTTGTGTTTTCTTGTAAGCACCTATTTGGCTGTTCACTTACACAGTTCATCTGGGATAGCTGCTTTTCTTTCATTATCATTTACACATTTTATTATTGTTAATGTGTCTCTCCTACAAATTGAGAGGTCTTCTTGTTTTTAGCTATCCCATTATATATATATTGATCTCCTAAAAATGCACTTTAATATGCTTTGATCATTGTTATCTCTAGATCATTTGTTGTGATTTGAATATTCTTTAGTTATATAGACGTTACATATTTTGTCAGTGAAATCTTTTAAAAAGTAAGAAATTGTATTTATGATCCCCTTTTTAACAGTTTCTCCTCTGTACATAGGAACATGTTTGGTGAGAACAGGTTGGTACTAGCTGTCAGACTCTATTTACCTAGCTTTTTTAAAAAGAAATCACGCTTTGAACATCTCCAAAGCAATTCTATCTACTACACTCAGGCCTGGCATGTTAAGTAATCCTGCCTGAGGCAAGGCATTTTTTCGTGAAAAACCCCCAAAATTTTTACGTGATGAGACAATACACTTTATCTATATACAGTACATATTGAGATACAGGCTTCACGTTACAATACTTCCATGATATATAGTACATCCTTAGAACAAAACACAAAATAATACATTAATAAAAATGAAAAATATAATAGTTGGAAAATTTAAAATATTCATTTCATAACAATAAATAATTTTTGAATGTAAAATGAAACTTTGCTGTTTTGCTCATTTTGTGTGCTTCTTGTTCATAAACTAATTTTAAATGAATGGAATCTACCATACTTCTTAATTGTAAGCAATTCAGTCATATCATTCTTAATCTCTTTTTGCTTAAACTCCTTAAGTAAAGTTAACACTATAGTTTACTTTGTAATACTGGGTTATAATAAATGTTTTTATGGCAATATCATTAGGAGTTTTATTAGTAATAAAAGAATAAAAAATGATATATTTCACTTGAAAGTTATTTTATTTTATTAAAGAATTGTGTTAAAGAATATTGCTAATAATGGCTGTGCTGAAAATGGACTCCCGGCAGTGGTACAAAATTCAGTGTACTGTAACATGTTCATAAAACTAGAGCTCAGATCATCTGTAATGATAATTGCGGCATTGACTTATGAAAACTTTTTTCCATATGATCTCTAATGTCAGTAAAACCTCTGGAGTATAGATAGAAGAGTTTATTGGATTAGGTGTATTTCTGACAGAACCAGCAGTACACCACATTTTTACAAATTGCTAAATTTTGCATTTTGCAAGAGCATCCATTAATTCTTCACTTGATAACTTTAAAACGGCATACAAACATTCAATTTAATAATCAAAATAAGCTGTTCTAATGAATACAGCATGTCTGGTGTATAGTAAGCACTCAGATACTAAAACAGAACTAGCAAAATAAAATGGTAGTGGGAAGTCCTTTCAGTTTCATCTGAATATGTTTACTGCTGCTAAAACCAGGCTGCACCTTGGAAGCTGCCTTTTCAGGTGACTCCCTATAGATTGCTAGAACTTTCTTTTCTTCATTATACAATTCTTTGTATCCCTTTACTCATCTGCTGAAGAGATTTATAGGCTGTGTCACAGGTGGCTGGGGGGTCGACCCGGCCGGGACGTTCCGGAGGACCGGAGGAGGGCTTACGCCTCCCCCAGACCATGTGGGGGCGACCGCCCTGGTGGCTATGGGGACCACAGGTACAGAGCTTTGAAGCCCCAGGGGGCGCCCCAATGCCTTTAGAGCCCTGGACCTCAGCACTACCGCCACACCCAGAAGTGGTGGAGTTAAAAGGATCGGGGACAACCAGAGTGCTTCCGGATGTGCAGCCGGCACTTCCGCCACAATGGAAGATTGTCAGGAGGCACCTGGAGCACATCCGGCTGATTATAAAAGGGGCCGTCTCCCTCCATATGATGGCTGGAGTCGGGAGAGAAGGAAGGACAAGGTCTTGGAGGAGGCAAGGAGGCGGCCTGAAGAAGAAAAAGGCATTTGAGTTGGCCTGGACTTTGGGGACTTTTGGGGTTTATGTGTCACTGTAAATATGGAAAATTAAAGTGTTGTGGGTGACTTAGACGTGTCCGCCTGTCTGTGTTCGGGCCGCTTTCCACAGCTGCTATATTGCTTTTTATATTTGTTGCAAAAATGCCTCCCATTGTATATTCTTTTAATTTTGTCCCTCTCTTTTGCAACTATCCCATTTTTTAGAAGTTTACCCTTTACATTTCATTAATGTCCATCCCTGATTAGACCTTCTTTCTTATGAATAAAAAAAAATAATCATTTAAATGACATGTTGACATGAATGTCTGTGTGCAAGGAAACGTAACATCCGACATAGACACTGTGGTGTCTGTTTGCTTAACAGGACACCAAAAAGACATGATTGAGCTGTGTTTCTATGTCTGTTTTTATCCCTTCAGCTCTAACTTTTACAAGTACCATAAATTTACACCAGCTGTTACAGACTCACATCAGGCGTATGTTTTTATTATATGCTAATAATAATAGCAGCTCACTACTCAAAGTGCTAAACGCAGGGACTGTGCAAGATTCGTATTTATTACCTCAAGGTTGCTAAGCAATAGCTTTTCCACTGGGCCCTCTGAATAGATCTGAAATGGAACAGCATTACCACTGTGACAACTGGTTGAAAATGAAACTCCCAAGCACATACATATGCGAATGGCTTTTACTTTTACCACCTGATAAGTTGGGTTTCAGTAACATGTCAATTGAGCAATTTCTTTTCTTCGGATTTATTCTTTGATAAAAATATTCTTGTTTTGTAACACCTTTTGTGAAAGTGTTTCTTGGATATTTGGGCTTCAGTCTTCACACATCCTACACTTCATGTCAACATTATGCTGTTATTATTATAACATATGAATACATTTTCTGTTTTAGCTGTGTGTTCAGCATTTCTTGCCTCGCATTTCCTCTGTCATTCCATATTTACAAAGATCGTTGTAGACACAGCACACACATCAAATATATGTATTTCAAATCACAATATTTCAATACCTATATAATTCCTTTCAAATGCATTGCCAGATAAACACAGACTTGAACTGCAAGGATAGCAGCAGGGTGATGCCTTCATCTGACTGAATTGGGGGGTAGTGGTGTAGCAGGCTGTGTTCTGCTAATCTGCACATTTGCTACAAACTCTTAGCATATGTCAGGAAAATTTAAGGAGGTCAGGGACAACAAAAAAATTGTAAGCTTCAGGGATTCTAATGTTAAGGGCTTCATCGTCTACCTGAGAATGTGTGGGCATGTTTTTCTATTGTTTATTTCAGTATAATTTGCTTCAAATTCATCTCAAGTTTATAGAGAAGATGGTGTTGCATGTAATGTTAGTCTTTCTTTAATGGGGCTTCCAAGATTGCAGACATCATGCGTTCCTTAAACACGTACACCTTCATGGTGCACCCTTGGTCTGCTTTTTCATTGTGGCACATTTTAGGTGGTACTGCACTCTCATAGCATGATGGTTTGATATGGTTTCAGGACTGACTATGCCCTGTCTCTGTTTCATATAAACACTTTTTTGTGCTCCCTCCATTTCATCTGGCTTACGTTTGCCCCTCTCAAAAGCCGTTACATTTGCCTCTCCCAGCAGGTTTTTTATACTGTGGCTTGGTGACTAGAATTTACCGTTGATCTTTACTACCTGTCAGTCTGAAGTTATTTTAAGCTATTTATGAGATACATAATTAAACAAAGACTCCAAAAGCCCCTATTTTACATCTTCTTATGAGCATATACACACTGGCTAGTTTATCTGAGCTTAAACACAGATAACAACGTTTGCTTAATATTTGCATATCCTTCTCATAATGCTAGCATCATTTCCATATCCCAGAATACAATGCTCTGTCAAAATACATTGTTTATCCCCTACTGTTTGTTTAGGTGATGTTTCAAAAGCAGAATAGATCTAACAGACCCATTTTCTAAAGAGATCTCAAACCTAGCCCACATTTTCTGTTTCTTTTACTTCTCTCGCTAACTCTTCAAATACTTGTCTTCATTCATGTTCTCACCACTCCACCGCTGTCACATCTCCTAACAATATTTTGCTATTTTTTCCTTGTCAGCTAATTGAAATATGCTTGTATTAGCTTTTTGTTAAAATCTTTTTTTGTTAAACTCTTTGTTAAATACACAAATTACAAAATAATTTTTAAATAGAATACTTGTAGTCTTGGTCACAGAGTTTATTCACTGAAAAGCTACATCATATCTAAATAACATCCTCAAATGAAATATTATGAGTCTTATTCAATAAACTATGCAAACTCCAAGTTTTAATCCCCATTACAGATGTTGTTACCACAGCAGGCTCACTCAATTTAAGTACTGAGATTATAGGGTTTCAGAAGAAACAAAAGAGTTTTATGTGATAATCTGACCACCTACAAAGTGTAAGTCATGAGTGGTTGCTTGTAATGTTTGTTATAATCTCATTCCTGTACGATTAAAATCTCCCCCTTTCTCATGTCATCTACTGAAAACCTATTCCAGTGCAATCAGGCCAAGAGAAAGTTTTACAGTTTTAAAAATGAAGTAATTTTACTACACCCAGAGAGACATAAGTAAAATGTGATAGCCATGATAGTGAGTGAGAAAAAGGGAAAACAGTAAGAATATAAATATCCTCAAGACAGATTTCAGTGGCTATACTGATTATAGCTTTTGTGCAGAAGGATGAAATGTACACTGATGCTCGTAATAACCATATGCAGATCTACAGTTACATTTGCTCCAAAAGACTTCATCCACTGCCTGCGTCTGTGTTTTTGGCTACATACACCTGTCCATCCAAATTAAATGTCTCTCACACCATTCTACAGGTGTCCGATGACTAGAAGACCTTAACCTTTGCAACGTATATGTCAAAGTATTACAGTAGTTACCGATGTTATACTAGTTGTGACCACCAGGGGTGTTGCAGCACCCCAAACACCCAACACAATGGCAAGGGTACAAGTTCTTGTGTGCTTTAAAGGTTTTAATTGCTTTTCTCACTGTGCACAAAGGCTTCCAATCACACTGTTTAACCACGCAGAAGTCCTTCAGCAATCCTTTCGTCACTCTTCCACTCCTCCAGGCAAGCATCGTCCTCGTACTCCTCCTACTCCTGACTTTGGCTCCCAGGCTAAAGCTGGGCTGCTTCTTTTATTCAGCACCTGGGAGTATCTCTGGTGACATGAAGCTGGGGTTTAGAAGCACTTCTGAGTAAGTCTGAAGCCCCACAAATTAGGGATTCCCGATCTCCGCAACTCCTCTTGGCAGACACCAGGAACCCCAACAGGGCTACTCCACGGGACTAAAACACCCAGCATGCACTGCAGGAATCTGTAGGGGGGTCCTAGCCTGGATAGGCTGCCCTCCAATGGCTTGGGGAAGGAACTAGCATGAATAAACTTCCTTCCCCTGTCCTAACATTATAACAGCCTCCCAACCGTGTAAGGATCCATGTTCTGTCCCAGCCAGGATGCCTACCCATGCTGGTTGTCCATCACATAGTAAACATTTCATTTAAAAAACCTTTGCAGCAAATGGAGATTTTCCCATCTGGGATTCCACCCCTTTAAAACTGTTTGTATTTCTTTTAAGCAATATACATTGTATGTTTTGTATTATATTATTAAAAGTTGAGGTCACACCAGCTGGTTCTATTCATACAGAGAAGATGAAAACAATTCAGCAGCCAGTGTTAATGTGGTGTAAACTACAGATTTGAGCATCCTTTAGGTACTGTAAAATTCTTTTGGGGTGTTAGTGCTAGCGACATTGGTTTCAGTAGAAAAAACGAAACATAAATGCAAATTTATGGACATTCTTAAAAAGAACCATGGCTGTTTTTCGAAATGGCCATAACAAATTTGAGATTGAATGTACCATTTGTAGTGCAAACATGCTTGTTTCAGTTGCAAACAAATGTACTTAGATCTAGAAAAATATTTCTGCAACTATAAATTAATAGTCAAAGGAAACCAAATGAGATAGCACAAACTATTTTGGTTTATATGTATATATCACTCAAAACGTTTGGCCTTGTAGAAAATTGAAAACATAAAGGCATGATGAATGCTTTTAACATTTTTTATGTGTGTGCACTAGTGGTTTAGTCTTCCACAAATATAAACATCAGTGTATCTGAATCTATATTGGTTTAAGGATGAGGCCAGGCTAGCTTATGTGAGAAACATAAAATTTAAATTCCTAAATGATTACTCAACTAGTATTGTTATTGGGGATATTCTTTATTTGGATGACCAAGTGACGTATGATCCAGTGTTAGTTGCTACACCAACTAAAGTATGATTACTTGAGGAGGAATGTTGTCAAGTTTCTTTTGGTTGAGCTTTCATGTTCTCGCTGTAGATTTTTCCTCCAGTTACTCCACCTTCCTCCCATATTTCACTTTAAGCAAACTGCTGACTGATCACATGCACATGTGTGTCTGATCTCCTACCCAGACTTGGTTCCTGTCTTACTCCCTGTAGCACTGTGGTCTCCCATAAGCTGTGGCCTCTCATACATTGGAACGGGAATAAGTGGTAATAGAAAATAGCTGGATAAATGAACTATTTTCATCCAAAATCCCAGCTTCGGTGGGGGGCAGGATTTCTCTTTTACCTATGATTTGTTTTTTTTTGGTTCTTTTAAAAAGCCACTCATGGCAAGACTAAGTGCCTCACTGCTTCCATTACTGTGATAAACACCAACTGACATCTTCACCATTACTGTCTTTATTAAGTGCCCCCAATTATCTTCACTACTCCTTAGGGAAGCATTGGCCATGCTTTTTTGATGACACATGAATCAAGCAAGCTCTGTGTTGGGATTTTTTTTATGCTTAGCCTTGTCAGCGTCTCCCTTGAGAGTTACTGTATGTTGACTGCCTTATTCTTTAATTCTTATGTTATGTTGTATAAAAGAATAAGGTCTGCTTAGCCAAGGTAAACACATTTTCTTACTATAATTCTTGTGATGGGTGTAGGTGTGAAGATGCAAAGCTCAGACTTAAGCAACCTAATAAAAGGGAACGTAGTTTTGACACTCCTCACCTGAAGACATTCTCTCTGGGATTTGAAGAAAACTTATACCCAGTTTGCTGGCAGTGTGGCTCATGTGTCATTTGAACTCATTGGAGTTAATTCGGTGGTTTCATTACTTTAAGTCATGCTCCTCTCCTTACACATAAAAAACTAGGCCTTCAGTGGTGTTCTGACATTCTGCTTGCCTTCTTCATTGTAACAAATGCCTTTCATTGAAACCTTGTAGAACTGTCTAATTATAACCATTGTTGGAAGGAAACCAGTTACACCTCGCCCACACAGAAAGTGGCAGCTTTCCAAGCTTTACCATTTCAGTCATCTCTTTTGGAGCGGTAGATTAATTATTAATGTAGCATTTGTGAAGGCAGCTGTGTTGACTTGACAGCACTCAAGACTCAAGTTCTCTTATTATCTACAAAGGAAATATAGCACAGGCTGTGGCAATACAAGCAGCACCATGCCGCCTTGTCAATGCGTAGAAACAAGCCCTAAGGGACCATTAAAAAAAACTCAGAATGATGCCTTACATTTGCTGCTCCTTCTTTGTTTTAATGTTCAAAAAATTTCTGTCTTCCAAACAACTGTATATATTCTTCTAGCTAAACAGATGGTAAGGGGCCTTAATAAAACAGAGCTGTGAAAGATACTGTATAAGATAGATAGATTTTTTTTATTATTCACATGTTGAAATTTGTTCAGTTTCAGTCATCTGCAATAAACAACATTATCCATGCACATTCAGGCCTGCTGTATCTTTAGTTTTTTAACTTTTTTTAAAAAACATAAAGACATATAAATATTACAATATATAACAAATCAATAAGAACTGTCCCTAAAGTCATGGTAAATGGCCTAGTGCTTCAAAAAGCAATATAACAATATATAGCCTCGTTTTGCTCGTCTTACTAAAATACTGAAGATAAAGTTAGATTGTTGTGGTCTTACATGTCTTCACCTATGGAAGGATCTGAAAGTATCATGTCAGGTAATGTATATGGTCCTCTACAATACTGGTCACATACATACTTGCATTTTAACTACTTACATAATGAGAATTTAGAAAAATGGACAGATCTTACTATTTCCATCAGCAGTCCCAGTACATCATAGTACATATTTCAGTCACGTCTTATATAAAAGTGATGATTTTCTTTTCTTACATACTATAAATTTTGAAGTTCCTTTTATGCCAGGGGTGGGCAAAGTCGTTCCTGGAGGACTGCAGTGGCAGCAGATTTTTGTTCCAACCCAATTGCTTAATAAGAAACACTTATTGCTCAAGTAACACTTCTGTTTCATTTTTGCTGTCTCACTCATTTTGAACCCTTATTGCTTATTTTAGTCTTAAACAGCTGTATTCTCATTTTTTAATTGCTCCTTATTAGCAAAAAGACGCAAATGACATAAGACACCAGCGGTTCTGTGATTAACTTGTTTAAATACTTGGAAGGAAAGCAAAGAGAAAAAAGGTAAGGACTGAGAATTACTCATCCATTTTAGACTTCAAATCATTTGGATGATATCCTTACAAAGGAGAAAAAAAATATAAGATATGAGAATGACTTGGCATTGCAGAGTTAACGCACTAACAAACCTTGAAATTAAATTATTGGCAACAATTGTTTTTTAATTAAGCAACTGGGTTGTAACAAAAACCTGCCATCACTGCAGCCCTCCAGGACTGACTTTGCCCACCCCTATCTTATGCAGTAGTTGAAATGTACTTGCCATTATATGAATAAAATAACATTTTCAGTCCCAGTGACTTCAATTTTTAGAGGATCAGGGAGAAGACAAGCCCGAGCCCAAGATACAAGCCAGTCTATTACATTGTCTAATCTCTCTCTCACACACATACACACACACACCAACTCTCATTTTGCCAATAATTGCAATCATTCCCACTCATCGAAACGATCAAGTGTCCATGCATCCTAAATTATCAGAGGAACTCGAACCTCCACTCACTGAAACAATTGAATGCCAAGCCATTACCCAACAGGTACAGTGATGGATGAACTGACCAGGTGTCTGTCTGCAGAAATGAATCATTGAAAAGTTTAAGATCAACTCCTTCTTAAAGAGCTCTATTCATTAAGTTGCCCGCAGGCTTGTGGGGTTCTTAATGCAGCCTTGACTCACACTTACAGAGAACCAATTTGGAACTGGCAATTAATCTGTTACATATCCATTTAGGAAAGTAGGTGGAAGACTGGAAAAACCTAGAGAAAAACTCCAGCAGACATAGTGGGAATGTACAAATTTCAAATGGGCAATGACAGGGTACAGAATTCAAACCCTGGATCCTGGATATGAGAGGCAGCAGAGCAAACCACTGCACCAGTGGTTTTATGCCAATGCACTACGCACTTTTAATTTTGAAAAAAAAAAAACCAAACAGATTTAAGGACTCTTTCAGAGATAGATTGTTCCCTAGGATTAAGTTTGTGCTTCTTGCAATATTACTAAACTTTGATGTACTTTTGTCATCTAGACTTTATACTGTTTTGGCCTTAAGCTGTATATCCATTAGCAAGGGCGTGAATAAATCAAATGTAATTAGGTAATGATCACAGATTTTTTAATTAGGACAGATGATGATTACATATTAAATCTCAACACCAGGACTAATAATTACATTTAATGTATAGTTATGAGAGTGAGTCAGACATTTTATACTTGCAAATAACTGTAGAGTCTGACAGGTACACAAAACATTTGCTAAAGGTGTCTGTTTCCACATCTAAGTGATATTGATATTATCCTTCAACACTACTTGATTATAATTTATAGCTAAGTTACATAACAATTTGCTGAAATCAGTCTTGGATAATGAAAAGGGTCCAGCAGGTCTGTAAAATGCTACTCCATTGGTGCTCCATTGATTCTGTTTAATTATATGGTATGAGCACCTGAATGTCATGCTGTTGCCAAAGTTTTATCCCTGGCTCTAATGTTTTTTTGTTTTATTTATTTACCTTAATGTCCTTGATGCACTTTGTATTTAATCAATCATTAAGTAAGTTTGTCTTGTTTATGATTTTTTAAAATTATTTTATGTTTGTGTGTTGCCCTATATTTTGCATATGGAACCTAAAGAATGGGAACCCTGATCATGCAGCTGTGGGATCGCCGGAGCTCTTTATAAGCTTTTGAAAACCACAGTACCTGCGCTGAGATGGTAACTCCGGCTTACATTTTTTTGGGTCCCATTTTTATTTTCCCTTTGTGTTATTAGTTTTTATAAGTACTTGTTTGGATTTTCTGGTTTATGGACTCTCTGCTCTGGTTTAAGAATTTGTTTTTAGATTTTAGATTTTGATTTGTATTTTCTTAAATTTCCTCTTTTGAGGCAACAGTTTTATATTCTGCCTGTTTTATATGAGTTTTAGTAGTTAACTTTACAATTGTTAAGAAAGCTTCTTTTGATCTGTAGGATGAGGGTTTTCAGTGTTTCCCTCTCCCTTTTTGTAAAGATTTCAGTCTTGGCTCCTGTTGCCCTCTGGCCATGAAGCCTAGTTCTCCAGGCTGATTGGGGATTTTGTTTCTAGGACTCATATACACATTGAAGCCTAGTTTTTTGGTTAAGGCCTGTTTTCTGAGTTATGTAAAATCAGCAACATCCAAAAGATGTAAAGTCATATAAATTATTGGAAGATATATGTAGTTAATCATAGAAATTTATTACAACACTACCTTCACAAGCAACATATTAATCTATGAAGGAAGCTAATACAGTTGGCACTGCATCAGCTGAACTTTTGGGAAGCTACACTTCAGTGTACAACCAGAGAGCTTACTGTGCCACTCACACAGTAATAATAATAATAAAAATAATAATTCTTTACATTTATATACAGCTTTTCTCACTACTAAAAGTACTTTTCATAGTGAGTGGGGAGCCACTTCAACCACCACTAATGTGTAGCATTCACCTGGATGATGCAACGGCAGACATTTTTGTACCAGTAAGCTTGCCACACGTGACCTAATAAGTGCTGAAGTGTTGAGAGAGAGAAGGCCAATTAGAGACAGGGGATGATGAGAGGGCCAGAATAACTAGACCATGGAGGGAAATTTAGCCTGAACAGTGGGATACTCCCTACTCTTTACAAAAGATGCCCAAGGATCTTTAATGACCACAAGACCTTGGTTTTACATCTAATAGCAGTAGTGCTAGCAACCCAAATTAGAACTCATGAGCAGTGGATGAGTTAATACTAAAGTCTGGTACAATAAAGTACAAAACTTGTCTGAAAAATGAGAATAGGACTTGCTTCATTTATCAAAAAGTGTGAAGGTACAAAGATATACAAAGCAAAGTTGATTCAAAAGCATGCCGAGTCCTGCCCTCTCTGCACCCTTTGATATGTTTTGCATTTATTTTAAACAGATTCATCTGCCATTGTTGCCTATCAATCTACACTCAGTAACCCATAATAAAAAAATGAACACACATTTTCAGAAAGGTTTTCAAATTTATTAAAAACTAGGTAAAATACCCACACTTCGCAGCGGTGAAGTACTGCCTTAAAATTTTTATTAAAAAGAAAAGTAAACCTTTTTAAACTGAGGGAAAATATACCAATAATTATTTGTTAAGGATCACTTTGTATGCCATGTTGTCAGTTCGGCCCTCCGGTTGTAATATGACCAAGCTGTGCGCTGAGCTTACTCTTGAGCATGCAACGTACAGTTGGCCATGTGAAAAGCAATCTTGCCTCAAATCTCACAGCTTGGATTGCTGCTGTCATAATCGGTTTCATGGTTTGTTTCAATTACGTTAGTATTTGCAGGACTTGTTGTGTTGAAGTGACATTCGGCATCTGTCAAACGTTGTAAGCATACAACCGGTTTCATTGATAACTTCGCATCCAGCTTTTGAGAGTTTAAACATTCATAAACATCAAAGTGTCCACTACTGAAATCGTCACCTGTGAATCTAAGATGTTTAAGAGGCATTGGCGGTTGTCGAAAGGTGTAAAATATTTGGCCATTTTGGTACACTTGAAAGCGACAACCGAACAATTCAGCGGCAGCCATCAACTCACATGCAGAACCATAGGTGAAGGGCTTAAGCATTTCACTCTTATAGTGCTCCTGTGTAGTATAATTATCTCCTGTACCATCATCAGTCCACACCTTGAACC
The DNA here is from genome assembly GCA_026402145.1 of Polypterus bichir lapradei. NCBI lineage: Eukaryota > Metazoa > Chordata > Cladistia > Polypteriformes > Polypteridae > Polypterus > Polypterus bichir. The sequence goes on from JANRMT010062808.1 coordinate 7,696,962, forward strand.
TGTCTCAGTCATTCAATACTTAAGACACAATGTTCCTCCGGATACCAAGAGTGAGCCTGATATGGCCGTGCAATATGTAACACAAAAAATGGAAAAGGCAGGCGCCATCTCCGAGCATGGAAACCACTTGGTAAGTGACAGTTCTTTGATTGATGGTGATCACCTCGACAGACATGTTAATGGGGGTACGGTTGGAATGATAAAGGAAATGGGTACCTGAACAATGTAAACTAAGTCTAAAATACCTATACAATAACTATAATTGTAATAAACGAACAATAAAACAGCAGAGAAGCCATGGATTAAATAAAAAGGCTGCGGTTATCAGCAGGGAGACGTGAATACCGTGGCGAAGCAAGGAAGAGAATGAAGAGACCGGAGCAACGGACATCCTTATATAGGCAGACAGCCAACATCGTGGGAGGCGTGGGGATGGGGGACCCAACGCCGCCTCACACGGCAACTGAGCTGCAGGCTATGGACGTATATATGTATGTAAGTAGGATTCAGTTAGTGTTGGGAACCCGCGTACCAAATTTCTTGAAGATGGGCCCATAGGTAACAAAGACCGTTGGAAAGTTCAATATGGCGGCTGACAGTGGCATTATACCACCGAAATAAGTGTGTACATCGGTTTTGGTTAGCGCAGGGAAGCCGTCTACCAAATTTCGTGAAGATGGGGCCATAAATAAGAAAGTTTAACATGGCAGATGTTGTCGACTGTTATGACCATTATGCGTAGAATTTCTAAATGAAACCTGCTTAACTTTTGTAAGTAAGCTGTAAGGAATGAGCCTGCCAAATTTCAGCCTTCTACCTACATGGGAAGTTGGAGAATTAGTGATGAGTGAGTCATTTAGTCAGTGAGGGCAACAAAGACCATTGGAAAGTTCAATATGGCGGCCGACAGTGGAGTCATACCACTGAAATAAGTATGTACATCTGTTTCGTTTAGCGCAGGGAAGCCGCCTACCAAATTTCGTGAAGATGGGGCCATAAACAAGAAAGTTTAACATGGCGGACGTTGTCGCTGTTGGACATTGTCAACCGTTACGACTGTTACACATAGAGTTTCAAAATGAAACCTGCTTAACTTTTGTAAGTAACCTGTAAAGAATGCACCTGCCAAATTTCAGCCTTCTACCTACACGGGAAGTTGGAGAATTAGTGATGAGTGAGTGAGTGAGTCAGTCAGTGGAGCTTTGCCTTTTATTAGTATAGATAAAGACCAGAGAGTTTTTTTGGGCTGAATGGCATGTTCTTGTCTAGGTTGCTCTAACGTGACCTCTGACTTACTCAGGGTAAGTTTCAAAATCCTATACAATTATTAAGTCAGGTCATTTAAACAGGGGTGGTGTCATAGTTTCTTCTTGGCATCATTAATAATTTTTGATGCAATTATTAGGTTTATTTTTATTTTTTATGATTATCACAACACCTTTTTGTTTAACTTGGGCACCTGGATTTGGTGGTGTTTTGTCATATATAACACAATTGTTTACTATTGCCATCCATGCTTGCCAATCCCAAGATTCACATCATAGGATCTCGAACATTGTGACGCCATCACTGCTATAAACCATGGTGGTGCACTGCTCTCAGCATCCCTGTTTTGGACAATATCGCTAAAGAGACAATTCTTTACCTCATAATTAATTAGGGAAAGGCCATCAGGCAGGTTCTGAATCTCTTGCTTTGTTTCATTTTAACTTTGAGGGTTGTTTTTAATCAAATTAGGTGATGTTAAATGTAGCGAAATGCTTTTTTATTACAGTGTATGGTCTGTGAGAAGAGATTGAAGGATCTAAAACATTTTAATTCAATAAAATGAGGCATAAGAGCTGAACTCATTGAAGTGTTTACAATTATGAAGGGAATTAGTCAGGTGAATGTCAGCTGTTACTTTGAAATGACCTCACCAACAAGAACACATGCCAGATCTTGTTAAAGGTATACATGACACAAACACTATAAACATTTTTCTTGTAAAGAGAATCATTGATATACAGTTAGGTCCATAAATATTTGGACAGAGACAACTTTTTTTTTTAATTTTGGTTCTGTACATTATCACAATGAATTTTAAATGAAACAACTCAGATGCAGTTGAAGTGCAGACTTTCAGCTTTAATTCAGTGGGATGAACAAAACGATTGCATAAAAATGTGAGGCAACTAAAGCATTTTTTTAACACAATCCCTTCATTTCACGGGCTCATAAGTAATTGGACAAATTAAATAAATGGAAATAAAATGTTAATTTCTAATACTTGGTTGAAAACCATTTGCTGGCAATGACAGCCTGAAGTCTTGAACTCATGGACATCACCAGATGCTGGGTTTCCTCCTTTTTAATGCTCTGCCAGGTCTTTACTGCAGAGGCTTTCATTTGCTGTTTGTTTGTAGACCTTTCTCTCCAAAGTTTAGTCTTCAACAAGTGAAATGCATACTCAATTGGGTTAAGATCAGGTGACTGACTTGGCCATTCAAGAATTTTCCACTTCTTTGCTTTAATAAACTCCTGGGTTGCTTTGGCTGTATGTTTTGGGTCATTGTCTATCCGTATCATGAAACGCCGCCCAATCAATTTGACTGTATTTAACTGGATTTGAGCAGACAGGATGTCTCTGAACACCTCAATATTCATTCGGCTGCTTCTGTCCTGTGTCACATCATCAACAAACACTTGTGTCCCAGTGCCACTGGCAGCCATGCACGCCCAAGCCATCACACTGCCTCCATCGTGTTTTACAGATGATGTGTTATGCTGTGGATAATGAGCTGTTCCACACCTTCTCCATAATTTTTTCTTACCATCATTCTGGTAGAGGTTGATCTTGGTTTCATCTGTCAAAAGAATGTTTTTCCAGAACTGTGCTGGCTTTTTTAGATGTTCTTTAGCAAAGTCCAATCTAGCCTTTCTATTCTTGAGGCTTATAAGTGGCTTGCACCTTGCAGTGCACCCTGTGTATTTACTTTCATGCAGTCTTCTCTTTATGGTTGACTTGGATATCGATACGCCTATCCCCTGGAGAGTGTTGTTCACTTGGTTGGCTGTTGTGAAGAGTTTTCTCTTCACCATGGAAATGATTCTGCGATCATCCACCACTGTTGTCTTCCATGGACGTCCAGGTCTTTTTGCGTTGCTGAGTTCACCAGTGCTTGCTTTCTTTCTCAGGATGTACCAAACTGTAGATTTTGCCACTCGTAATACTGTAGCAATTTCTCGGATGGGTTTTTTCTGTTTTCGCAGCTTAAGGATGGCTTTTTTCAACTGCATGGAGAGCTCCTTTGACCGCATGTTGTCTGTTCACAGCAAAAACTTTCACATGCAAACACCACACCTCAAATCAACTCCAGGCCTATTATCTGCTTAATTGATAATGACATAACGACGGACTTGCCCAAAACTGCCCATGAATTAGCCTTTGAGTCAATTGTCCAATTACTTTTCAGCCCGTGAAATGAAGGGATTGTGTTAAAAAAATTAGTTGCCTCACATTTTTATGCAATCTTTTTGTTCAACCCATTGAATTAAAGCTGAAAGTCTGCACTTCAACTGCATCTGAGTTGTTTCATTTAAAATTCATTGTGGTAATGTACAGAACCAAAATTAGAAAAAAGTTATCTCTGTCCAAATATTTATGGACCTAACTGTATGGAATAAGTTACCAAGCAGTGTATTAAACAGTAGTACTTTGGGACCCTTAATATTTCAATTTCATAGCATTTTGTATGTACAGTATATAATAATCGTGGCTCCAATATTTTGACTAACTGAGGCAGATATTTGAAAGTATAATAGGAGATATACCATTAGGTCTGAATGAACAATATAGTTTAATATCATCTTGTGGTATTGTGAGTCCGTGGCTCAGAAAGACTGCTGTTTTATAATTTAATAAATAAATAAATAATTGGCTGACTTGTTTTCCGTGGGTGTGCATGCTCATGCACCTCTAGGGAGTTGGTGGAGTAATTCGGGCGAGATGAACCTGCATGTGAGGGTGCAGTCTTTCTCAATTGCTTCATCGGTTTCCTGCAGTGTGTGACTGATACGCTGTGCCCATGGAGACATATAAGAAAGAGCCGACATGTGAAAAGGAGAGACAGATCAAGAAAAATGAAAGGGACAATGAAAGAAAAGTGGTTAAAGAAGGGAGAGCAAGAAGGCAGGAGCAACAGAGAGCTGGTGGGAGTGGACAAGACAGAGAGAAGGCAGATAGCTGGGAGGAAATCCCTCTAAGAAGTCACTCAGGAGCTGATGGTCACTCCAGCTGAGTGATCTGGAAGCTGGAGTAATGTAAGCGTTGCTCGGTGGGAGCGACTCGCCGTAGAAAGGCAGCACAGGAATGTAAGGCTCAGTGAGTCGTCTTTTGGGGGGAGCCATGGCCTGCAGGGATGTGAGTCAGGCAGTGGCGTAGTGCCCTGCAGGGGCCATAGAAGTCTGCAGGGGTCCGAGCTTAGGAGCAGGCTCAGAAGGTGGGGTAATCTGCTGATAAGTAGTCTCCTTGGCTAAAAGAACCTGATTGGGGTTAAGCTGAGGAGATGTGTTTCCTGCCATGTTTTGAGCTTGTTTTAAGGGATTATTTATTTGTTTCTTAACCTTCACCAATTCACTTTTTATTGGATTATTTATTTATCGAACATTTAGAGCACTGCACTTTGAACACTGATTTATTTTCTGATTGTTTTAACAAAAGAACTTAGCAGCTTTATGTGCCTACCCCTTGCTTTGTTTGTGGCTGTTTTCATCTGCTTGGCTCATCCGGTTACATTATCGACAGTGTCAGATTCAAGAGGCTCACTGTCACACATCTGCATACCAGTGACACTGAATAATACAGTATGTTTACCATCCATTACTCCCAACCATATCATGTAAACTGAAAATAGTAAACTGTAAACTGAAAATAGTAACTGTCCTAGTCTTGAGGAACAATTATGTAACCGTAGAGCATGATGGCGCAATAGTATTAATAATAATAGTAAAAGTACATTTCTGTACATACTAAACTTTATTTCAGGTTGTTGATATTTTGAAAATGTTAACTGAGAGGGATTGGGAGACTGCTCTATATTGAGTTCAACACATTATCAAAACAGCTTTTATGTACAAAACCAAGTATTCGTCTTAATGAGAATGCCCAATATGACATACACTACCGGTCAAAAGTTTTAGAACACCTTAGTTTTTTCACTTTTTATGGAAATGCAGTCTGTTTAATGCCTTAATGTTTCATGGCAAAACACAAATAAACAATGGCAGATAAAAAAAATAAGTCAAGGAATCATTAAGTGTACAAAATTTTATTCAATTCTTTGATTCATCAAAGTAGCCACCTTCTGCTGATATAACAACCAAACTGTAGTAACCCTTTTGATTCAGAATGCCAGTCACTCTGTGCAAGTCACCAACATTCTGCCTCCAGTAAAAAAAAATCTCAGACCATCAGAATTCCTCATCCATGTCTGACAGTTGGTCTGAGGAACCATCCTTTAACCAACTCGACGGCGTACAAACACTCTGCTTGATGAACCAAAAATTTCAAATTCTGATTCATTTGTCCTTAAGACTTTCTTCTAGTCCGCAGTATTCCACAGCTGGTATTTCAAGGCCCTATTTTGTCCTTTAAGGAATGGCGTTCTTGCTGCCACTCGCCCTATCAAACCTACATCACAAAGTCTCCTCTTCACAATACTAAGACTAAGACTTGCTTTTCTCAACCACTGTTAAGCTGTGCTTGAAGCTTTTGTGCTGTAAGGTGCCTATCACACCAGCTGGTAACCCTCAGAAACTTGTCTTCTGATTGGATTGTGACTTTGGGTCTGGTAGATCTCTTCCTGTCTGAGTTCCTGAGTTTTTCCAGTTTCCAGTTGCTTTTGGATTGTGTAGGACACTGGTAGGCCTACTCATGGACACTTAGATTTTTTTTTGATATTTCTCTAAATGAAATGCCTACATTTGTAAGGGTAATAATGCTCTGTCTCATTTAATTTGTTAATTGCTCTTTTCTTGACATTATCACTGGAGTTTCCAACTTTCTACAGTTTAATGTTGTCAAAGTAGTACTTTAGAGGGTGCAATAACACAGTCTATTCCAACTCTACTTTAAGATAGACAGAGGGTTTTTAAGTAATCAACAGAAGTTGGGACACCTGTGCAAATTGTTTGCTTCAACTTGCAAACCTTAATTTACTTTAAATCAGTGGTTCTCAAACTGTGGGGCGCTGAAGCTGTATAAGGGGGGCGTTGAATAAATGAACAAGACATCAAAATTAATTTTTTACATTTTTATTTCAAATTTAAATTTGCAAGCATATGATCACAACGAATGCATTATAACTAAAATTAAAATAAAACATTTCTAAGGCGTAGATCTAATGACTAATATGTGCCTGCTTTAAAGTACACAGCCTGTCCAGGTTTGGTTTGATATTCGAGATAGACACTCTGAGCTCCTTTTCTATTTGAAGTTTGTTTCTATGACGAGCAGCGCCGCTGCTGCTGCTTTTATAGTCGCGTATTTTCAATCCAGAAAATTCGAGACGTATCGATATCTGTCTTGAACATTCGGGTAACAGTAGATCAGGTGATAATGCGGCGCCACTGCACCACATTGGCAGCGTAGCCAATATTGCCAAATTGAGTTAAATAATTTACTGCGTATTCGATTATTTTCATGATACAACTAACAACGGTATAATATTTGTCGGACGAAAATACGTTCGTCTTGCGCAGATTGACTTCATCGGTGTCCTCGTTTACGAGATTTTGAAAGATTAAAACATATTTAATCGTTTCTTTACATAAAAAAATAATTAAATAAGAATAAATAATTTATTCTTGTGCCAAAAACCACACAAGGCATTTTAACAATTATTAAAGCACTTTAAAAAAATAATTTGCAAATATTTCAAGTTAGCCGAACACATGCAAATCGTATGGAAGTAAAAATGATAGGATACCGCGACACCGCACGAGTTTCATACCTTTGTTAGTTGTATCATGGGTTATTCTCATCTATCTTATATTATGCAGGGGGCGCAGAATTATTCCAGGTAGAAAAGGGGGGGCATGAAATATGAAAGTTTGAGAACCGCTGCTTTAAATGCTGAAGAACATCTGGAGGTTGTAACCTATTAGTTGTTCCCTGAAATTTCTTTTTCTTCAGTTTTTGCTATCTTAAACTTTAAATTTAAACGTCTGGCGATTTACTGCTTAGCTGTTCACCAATTTAGGTTATTCATTGTATTTCAACTGATTAAATATTAAGAAAAACTGGAAAAATTGAGGGTTTCTAAAACTTTTGACTGGTAGTGTAAGTCTAAACATTTCTACTGGTACTCTAGTGCAAAAAGAGGAAAAAAGTGTTCACCACTGCTTAGTTTTTGCTGCTGATGCATTTGTGTATATACATGTAGTGTCGGTCATTTTGTTCACTTCTACTGCAAATGATGGAATATTAACACAGGTCTTGAACTTTTTGCAGAGCATAAAGTGACATGTCTTACCCAAACAAGGTAAGGTAAGAATTCTGTCTTTTCTGCCATGGAGAATCTTGCTTTATTTGGATATTGTTTTATTAGAAATAAGCAGAGCATCCTAACGGTTAAAGCACTGGACTTCAGTTATTGGTTTTAGACCTTTGATCCTTTTGGTGAACCTGAGTGATTATATTCATCTATCTGTACTGTACAATATATATATATTGTGGCCAGTATGGCAGTGAACAAACAACCAGAACCCAAAGTTTTTAAAGCAATACTCCATGAGGAATACTCATAGATGTTAAGACATTGTATGCTGTTTTTCAATAGAGTTAATACTGAAGATCATCGTATTAGGAGTTTTGTACTTTTTCATTTCTGTGAAAAAAATTAGGTGAAATTTTTTTACTCATCATTACAAGAAATACATGGTAAATGATTTAAAAAATACATAATTTTTGGGCAGAGTATTCCTTTAAGCAAGTTTTCATCCCAATCATTCAGATGGAACTATAATTTAAAGTGTGCCTATTGGAGTCATTTCCAAACAAGAGTAAAGCAGATGAGAAATAGTCTCTTGCTGAAGTCTTTCGTCTCCTCTAGTTATCAGAGAGGGTCTCTTCAAGTTCTAAAAGTAATCCAAAAACAATGAATACAGCTGTTTAAGACTAAAATAAGAAATTAAGGGCTCAAAATCTCAACAAGTGAGACAACTAAAATGAACCAGAACAATGATACTTGAGCAAAAAGTGCTTCAAGCAGTGAATGATTTTAAATGAAGCAATTGGGTTGGAACAAAAACCTGAAGCCACTGTGACACTTTAGGACCAACATTGCTCAGCCCTGACTTAAAGTGTCTTAGTCTTAAATAACAAATAAATTAAATGAGAAACAAGTCAAAAATTAAGAAAATGGTTTCAATAAAAACATGTGGCTCTGCAGGATTGAAGTTAGCCACGCCTGATTTATTGCATTTCGGATTGGCCTACAAAACTGTTTACATTTTTAAACATAACTTAGGTGATCACAGGATGTGGTCATCTTGCCTCTGATGATGAAGGAAATAAAGGTAGTAAAAATAATGGACCTGATAAAAATGACCAGGGTAGATCTTGAATTTAGCAGTCACTGTATACTTTCAGGGCGGCACGGTGGCATTGCTGACTTGCAGTTAGGAGACCCGGATTCGCTTCCCGGGTCCTCCCTGCGTGGAGTTTGCATGTTGTCTGCGTGGGTTTCCTCCGGGTGCTCCGGTTTCCTCCCACAGTCCAAAGATATGCAGGTTAGGTGCATTGGCAGTCCAAAATTGTCCCTAGTGTGTGCGCGCCCTGCAGTGGGCTGGCATCCTGCCCAGGGTTTGTTTCTTGTTTTGCTCCAGCAGACCCCCATGATATAGCGGATTGGATAATGGATGGATGGATGTATACTTACAGTAAGGGGCTCAACACTGGTACTTTACGCATTTTCAGATCAATTTTGCCTTTTCTAATTGTTTGAACATATATATATATAATAGAATTGCACTTTCTTCTCAAATAGTGTCTCACCGTCCAATCCCCTCATTATCTCCACCACAACAAGAATCTTCATAGCACCTTTCCCCCAAGTTTGTCAGTTGCGTGCTTGTTTGTTTTCCTGCCCTAAGCCTCATTTCCCACTTTCGAAGTTTCAATAGGTAGTCATCAACAGGCCTTCTGCCTCGCAGGCATAAAGTAGTAACACATCTAATTGGAGATTTACACAGCAGCGTCTTGTTTGCATCTGATGACAACAGTCAATTAGGTGTTAGTGAAGAGCGCAGGAGAGGGAAACACTCTGCTGTGCTGAATAAACATCGTGTTTGCTCCAAGAGAGCTAAGAATCATGGCTAATCATATTCACACTCATGTACTGCTTAAGTACAACTGCTCCTCAGTTTTGACTCCATTGTTTACATATGTTTAGGGTTGCACTGTGATGTAATGTATAGCACCTCCATCACAGATATTAGACTCTGGTTTGATTCCTTGGCATCTCTGTGTCATCATGGTCTCTTTCCTCCAGGACATTGCGTTTCCTCCTATAACAGAATTTTATGACTTTAAACTGGACCAGTGTGAAAGAGGATGCTCTGCAATGGTGTACTAACCTGTCTGGGGCGAGTACTTGACTTAAGGCCATAAAACATAGCAGAAAAAGGAGAAAATGTTTGTAGTCAGCATAGGCTTTCACTAACTTGTGAGAAAGCCAAAAATCAGTACACCGAAGAGCAATAGACTATCCATCCATTTTCCAACCCGCTGAATCCAAACACAGGGGTCTGCTGGAGCCAATCCCAGCCAACAAAGGGCACAAGGCAGGAACACGGGTCTCCTAACTGCGAGGCAGCAGCACTACCACTGCACCACCGTGCCGCCTGAAATAGACTATGCCAATATTAAATATAAAATGAAGAAAATGAACTAATTAACAATATTAATTTGAGAAAGCTGTCAAGACATACTGTATGTAAACCACCCAATTAATCAAATAACAAATCAGTACAGAACTGTTTATAAAAAGAAAATAGCAACTGAAACAAGATCTCTTCAACTGGGATGGACATTGAGGTGGATGCAAAATGTAAACTAATTTTGTGTAACAAATAATTAAAGCAGGATTGTTTGTTCCATATACAGTAACAGCCAGAGGACTGTGAGGAGCACAGGCAGTCGAACATGTTCTGAGATCAATAAACAAGCATGGTTCAGCACTCAAGTAAGAAAAAACAACTTGAGGCACTAAAACATACAGTAATTAAAATGCAACAGTGCATACATAAAAACCAAAGGTCATCAAGACAAAAAAACAAGTATGTATTATTTATAAACATAATCTAATGTTGTCTTGAGAGCAGCAAGAAGATGTGTCTGTTATTCTGGCAGCACTGGAAGCTTACGTTAAGAATGTCATATGTGACAGATTTGTCTTCAGAAGCTGCAAATAAGACAAATGTGAAATGATTGACTGATTCGTTACTTGCCTTTGGGAAAAAGCAGCGAGTTATAAATGCAGGGACAGATTAGTGCCAGACATCACCGATGTAAGTATATAGTGATGTTTGTCGAGAGGGACATGCTGAGTTCCATTTACCTTGGAAGTCTGATGTTGAAGCTGGGAATGACATCACGCCCGATGTAACCTCATTCCAGTAAACAGACAGCTATTAAACAAATATGTCCCACTTTAGATGATCTCACCCTATTAAAAAATAACCCTAAGTTTGAAATTGGAATTTTCACTTTCTTTTTTTATTTCACGGGGTGGGGGAAGCGAGGTTTGCTCACTAGCCAGGTTAGCCATTAAGCCATTGTTAACAATACTAGTTAATAATTAATTACACTGTATTTTGCACATCCAAACACTGTAGCAACATGTAGATAAAAGATGGACAGTACTGTGTGTACCACTGATTTATTGAGACACAAATAGGCAGAAGTGTCAATAAACAGTAGAATACTACAGGTTTCATTACCATTGATGTGCAGTGCAGCCATCTTGGATTTTGATGTTGGGATCTGTGAAGCTCTCCTGACTTTCTGAGTAGTAAATCAGATTTCTAGGGGCATTTCAGTGGAAACTTCTTACTGGGAACTAGACAATTCCAATTTCCCAGTTCAACTGAATCATTGCAAGAGACCTGAAACTGACAGGCTCATTTAAAAACTGACACTCAGCAGAGATTACAAATTTGCATATACTATATGATGGATCAGGACAGACATCAGGCATGTAAGTGTGAATGCCACTGTAAAGGTCTGAAGACTTTCGAGCAGTACCTCTGATAGCAGTGGAGCCACACTGATATTAGCAATGTGCGGATACTGTGGTTCAGGACATAAGCAATGCAAGGAGCAATGCCTTGCATATGGAAAGACTTGTAAGTTCTGCAATTTAAGCAACCAGTCTGCATGGGTGTGCTTGTCAAGTGCAGACATTCAGCCTAAAAAAATGTATATGATGTAAATGATGCATCTGAAAGTGATGGTCACACTACACATGATATAGTGTTCACTAGAGACGATTGTCAGTCTTAATGCCAGAGGAAAAAAATCGTATGCCTTTCTTAAAATGAACAATAGGCACCTGCCATGCCACCTTGATTCAGGTGAAACATGCAGTTTAAAGAGTTTGAGAGAGAGAGAGCTGTGGCTTGCACCACTAAGTAAGTTGCTGCAAGTTTCTGCCTGGCAGACACAATAGTTGAGAAAAAATATGCATTCAATGGGAGTTTTTCAAACACACACATCTACTTGAATTTGAAATAGTCATAACCAAACAGAGACCACTTCTACGGGCTCAACCTGTGAATATCTGGGATTAATGAAATTAACTATTCCCTTGAAGCTGCACAAAGTGGAGCATGAAAACAACAGACAGCTCTTAGGATATAATTAAGTTTTCAGTGGACCAACAGAATCTCTCCCAGGAGAAGTCCATTTTGAACAGGAGCCCTCTGTCTCACATGCAGTGTGATCCATGTAATATGTCAGTTGCTATACAACAGGCAGGGAAAGCACAAATCAATCAATAAGGAGCTGTGGGTCATGTTGCACCAGTATCAGAACCAAGCATTATATTATTTAAAAAAAAAAACAGAGAAGTTGATTTGTATTGATCCAAGCCTTGTCAATCTTGCTTTGAACAAGTCGCATTACGTCATGCCTATGCTGCCACAGGTATGGCTATTCACATTTGTGGGTGTCCAGGATGTGTTCCTACAGTGTAAGTTTGATGATGAAAGCTGCTATTTAGCAAACATTTTGACACCATGACAAAGAAAGAGGAGGCTCAAACTACCATTTGGAGTGCCAGTGTGTCCTGAAGTATACCAGCATAAGCTCTTATCAGGCCTGACAAGTGTTGCGCCAATTGCAGGTGATCCTGATTCTGATCCTGGGCTGTGGCAGCACAGATGCTGAGGCAGAGTATGTCCATGATGACAGCTCCTGGAATTGTTGGATCGTTTCAGGCAGGTTAAGCTAAGTGGATTATCTGAACATCATCAATCGACACCTCCTAAAAATTAAACAGCACACAAAGAAAGATGCCATCCTTCAGGCCCTTTAAGGCTGTTGTGTTATGAGGATGGCCTCATGCTAAGGAGAAGGCACCTTTGTACAGGTATATGAGAGAATATGGGAGCTACAGGAATGAAATCAGAATGCATACTATACAAAGACCCTAGAATTATCATTCCCAAGTTATTGTTTTCTCTGATGCATGATATCAATATACTCCAGCCATATAGAGGTTGATGTATGCTATCAACAAACATGACACTCATTAAATTGGCCTAATATGAAGGGCTTAAATTATGGACTTTGTAAGTAGCTGTTCAATCTGTAATGCACAAGCCCAAGTCAAAGAGACAGTGATGCCTGAAAAACTGCTGACATGACCCTGGCAAATAGTAAGCATGGATTTATTTCCTTTGCAGGACAAAATTTCATCCTTCTTGTTGACCACTATTCAGATTTGAGTTCATGCCAGATATTTTAGCTGAAGCCACTATTAGACATTGCAAGGCCCAGTTTTCTCATTATGGGTAGCAAGACAGAGTTATTTCAGACAATGGGCCCCAGTTTTCAAGTGACATTTCGGGAGGTTTGTTAGGGAATGGGTATTCCAGGAGGTCACATCATCTCCACAGCACCCTGAAGAAAACAGCAAATCTGCAGTTAAAATAGTGAAGCAGCCGTGGAGAACAGCAAACATCAGGGTTATGATTTGGTAGAAAATAGAATTTTGTGAAATAATAAGACAGAGAGCATGGAAGGCAGCCCAAGCACATGTCCTTCTAGTGACTGGTAAATACTTGAGCCCTGCATTGTCCCTGATTTTCCTGCATAACTGTTAAAATTGCGCTAGATGAATAAAAATCGCTATGATTCCTCAGCAAGAGATTTGCAAGAACTTCAGGTTGGGGATTCAGTTCACTCAAAGCCATTGCCAGGTGAACTCTTATAGCACTGGAAGGTTGCCCCAAGTTTATACATTGTTTATACATAGTAAACATTGACGGAAGCCTGTACTGATGCAACCACGTAGATCTGCCCACACTTGAGTGAATAAGGAGTCTTTATCTACCCTGCCCGCGTGCCCTGTAGAGTCAGTGGATAATCCAGAACCAGTTACTGGAGACCAGAATGTGGAGGTAAAGGAGCTGAACAATACTCTAGTAAAGAAGGTTTTGTGTAGAAAAACTCTTGGTTTCACACCCCTCACCATCAGCACACAGAATACAATTGCAGCACAAAGATATTCTTATTCTGGGAGTCTTGTATGAGTCCCTGTCTGGTTGAATTTATAGGGACTTTAGGCAGAGCCTATCAAGCCAAAATCAGGATACTGAATTGTACAAGAGAGGTTGCAGTGATGTTTATTATACAAAGTTTACAATAAAGATAATTTATCATAAGTAAATACATTTAAAAAAAATTACAGTTGAAGTGTCTAGAACAAAATTCTAGAAAATCATTCTACACTGTTCACTGTTAGCACTACTGGTGCTGCAATTACGTATGCAACTCTGTACTTACCTATATCCCTGAGGTTCTGTTTGTGTAAGAACACAGAGGAAGAGGACATGTTAAAGGAAACCATGATTCAGTGTATACTGCTTTTGAGTTAAACCCTCCAAAAGGTCCAAGATTACAGATCAAAGCTTTACGTTTAAATATGCCTTAACGTGCCGCTTATAAAGGATCTCCTACATAGTGACATTATATTTATACCCTAAATTCCCATGATTCATACTATGTAATTGTTTGAATTCAAAAGAATATGGTTTCCTCTAAAGCTGTGTTTTGCAATAACCATTAACAAAAGCCAAGTCAATAGAAAAAGAAAGACATTATCTATGGCATGTTTTACTCATGTGCAATTGTATGCAGCATGTTCAAGAGTGGGTAGGATGGAAGAACAGTGGTAGAGCTATGCTGCCTTGCAGTAAGGAGATCAGGGTTCATGTCCTGGGTTCTCCCTGTGTGGAGTTTGCATGTTCTCCTTGTGTTTGCATAGGCGCTTCAAAGACATTTGGTTGTGGCATGTGTGCCCATGTGTGTTCATCCTGTGATGGGCTGGCACCCTTTCCAGGGATTGTTCTTGCCTTGCACCCTATGCTTGCAGTGTTGGGCTCCAGCTCCCCAGTGACCCTGCTAAGAATTAAGTTAGCTTAGAAAATGGCATGGTGTGTTCAAGAGTAAGGAGCGACGGTGTGCTAGTAAAATTCCTGGGAAAAAAAATTCAAAAAATATTTTATACAGAAAAGTGCTTAGTTACTTACAAAATAGAAGGAAGCAAGGCTCTTAAAATAAAAATTGCTCCAGGGGTACTGTACAATAGCCGACACTGCTCTTTGACCTCCAAAGGTCATGCAAAAAGACAATTTTCCCTCTGAGATTAATAGAGTGTACCAAAATACTTGTGATACATCTGATTAAATATCAGCACAATAACTGTGGTCCACTGCCCATTGGATAACACAGCTAGTAAGAGTATATGTTTCTCTCTACATGACAAAGTGTCATGGCCTGTATTGTATGAGAAAGAAGCTTTGTAAGACCTTTCTGTCTTTCAAAGACAGGGGAGACAGGGAACTAGACTGTTAAACAAATAGGATGACTTTACTACTTAGCCACTATTGTCTTTGCGTCACAGAGCAATTTGTATATAATCAACCACTACCCCTTTTTTGGGGTTTCATATTTCCAACCCTCTAATAACCACAGAATCCTGCCAGGAAATGCAGTTTGGTATATTCATTTCTGTTTTTCAAGAATTTCAGTCTTATTTTGGGACTTCAGTATCAAAATAATGACAGGATTCATTGTAAAATGTACACTTTTGAGGCCATTTTTCTATGTAAAACTGTTTTCCTTGGAATAGTCTAAGCTTTTTTTGTTTAGATAAATACCATTAACGAAGGAAAGCGGCTGGAAAAAAAACATTAATAAAACACCAAGCATGCTTACCTTAGCATGCTAGAAAATCAGTATCCATTTACTATAAAATCTGCCTCGAATGGGTGGTGTCTCGTTCTTAAATGTAAATGGCATCCTGCCATGCTTGATGAGCAGTATGAACCATTTTGGAGTGATGGGCTTGGGAGAAGCCATGAGTTAGAACAGGTCTAACATAAAATGTATTTATTAGGTTACATAATCCATCAAACAAGTCAATTAGGTACAAAAAAAAAACAGGAAAGAAGAGCGCTCATCGGCAGACACCAGAATCCAACAGGGTCCATGCAAAATGCAAGAAGAGATAAGAATTTAAACACAACACTAACAATTATATTGAAAATGCTCTAAAGTTAGTAGACTGCAAACACAACATAACAAAGCAACACCTGAATGTTTTGTTGTCCTTTTAACCTTACATAACTGAATATATGAATCAGGTATAAAGGTGGTGGCCCATACTTTGTGAACTGCTCCAGCCTGCAAGCTCACATCATCTGATCCTGTCTGATCAGCCAGTGTAAATTTGTCTCCAACCAAAAGCTCACTTTTTGAAAGGCTGCACTTTTTAAAAAATATTTATATATAACAATGTAAATATCAAACAACAAAAAATGAAAAAGTTTTTTTCATCTCAGCAAATTGAAAACAGCTCTTTTTCTGTTTTTTATATAAATGAAGTTGAAATGCAACTTACATTTCATCTTATAACTCCAACTCAGGAAAAGTTGGAACAGTATGGAAAATGCAAATAAAAGCAAAAAGCAGTGATTAGTAAATGACAGTGAATGATCTTTAACCTGAAAATAATTTAACAGCCCATTATTTGATGTTAAAATAAACACTTATTTTGATCCATATTCCAGAAAAGGTTTAGACAGTAAGGAATTTACCACTTTGCAATGTTGCCTTCATTTCCATCCCCACAACACTTATTAATTGTTTAGATAACAAAGACACCAATTTGTTGAGAGTTTCAAGTGTAATTTTGTCTCATTTGTCATGCAAACAACTCTTAAGGTGTACAACAGTATGGGATCTTCGTTATCACATTTTGCACTTCAAAATGCACCACACAGTCTCAAATGGTGACAGGTCAAGACTGCAGGCAAGCCAGTCAAACACCTGCAGCCATGCCAGTGTAATGGGCAAAGAATGTGGTTTTGCGTTGTCTTGCTGAAATATTCATGGGCATCCATGGAAGAGGTGTCATCTTGAAGGCAGCATATGTTGTTCCAAAATCTGTTTGTTCGTTTCAGCATTAATGGTGCCTTCACAAAAGTGCCCAGGGCACCGACACAACCCTATACCATCACAGACGTAGGCTACTAGACTTATAGCTGGCAACAGTATGAATAGTCTTTTTCTTTTTTGGTCCAGAGGACATGACATGCATTTCATCCATAAAAAGACTTGAATTATTAATTTGTCCAACCACAACACGTTTCCACCGTCTGGGTTCATCACAGATACCTCCAAGCCCAGAGAAGTCAATGGAGCTTCTGGATACTGTTAACATATGAGTTCCTTTTTGCAGAATACAACTGTAACCGGCATTTGTAGATGTAACTACTTATTTTGTTATTCAATAAAAGTTTGCCAAAGTACTTCTGAGCCCATGTGGTTACATCACTTATTGATTAGTGACTGGTCTTGATGCAATGGCTCCTGAGGGATTGGAGATCACAGGCAAGGCTTGCACCATTGCCCTTTTCACACTGAAATTTCTCCAGATTCCTTGAATCTTTAAATTATATTATGCACTGTTAAGAATGCAATACCCAAATCCCTTCCGATCTGTCTTTGCGAAACATTATTTTTAAACTTTTGAAAGATTTTCCATTATTTTGTGTGAAAAATGGCAACCTTTGGCCCATCTTTACTCCTAAAGGATTAAGCCTTTCCTGAATGATGATTCTGCACCAAAGCATGATTACAATCACCTGTTGAACATCATCTGTTTTGTACTTATGTAATTATTTTGTTTTTTAACTCATTCTTGGCCCTAAATTGACACATTCCAACTTTCTCTGGAATGTATTGTAGGCCCTCAATGGCAAGAATGGATGTATATTTATAAAAAAAATGAAGTTAACCAGACTAAATAATGAATATCTTGTCTTTATACTATTTGTGGTGGATTACCAGTTGAAATGAATTTTGAAATCACTGCTTTCTGTTTTTATTTTAATTTTCCATACTGTCTCAACTTTTATCTGAATTTTGGTTGTAGAATCAATGTTACACAGCCATGTCTATTAGGAACAGAATGGCCACTTCTAATTTCCTTTGGCTTACAAATTATCAGCTCTATAAACTACACATTTGTTGTACCTCTGATTATCCTTTTTTGTCATTTTTTGTAATTCCACATATCCATCTCAACAGTCTAATTCTTCCACATCCAACTTCTTCTCCTGCACTACCCTTATTGCCCATGTCTGAGCTCGATACATCATTGCTGGTATTACTAGTGTCTTAAAAATGTGCCACGTGCCAGTCCAGGTAAGCTTGAGGAGATCAGAAGGCTTAGCGCGTGGCTCAAATCTTGGTGCAGGGTAGAAGGGTATAGGTTTATAGGGCATTGAGACTCCTTTTGGAACAGATGGGACCTGTTCCGCCGTGACGGGTTACATCTGAACTGGAGGGGCACCAATGTATTGGGGAGGCGTATGTGTAGGCTAGTCGAGGATTGTTTAAACTAGGGAATGGCGGGGGCAGGGAGTTTAGGACAGGCCAGGTTTAGATCTATACAAGGAAGAACAAACAATGGTGTAGAAATAAAAATGCATAGTAATATAAATTCTAAACAAACATTTAAATGTAGAAGGAGTAACACATTAAAAATAGCTTGCTCTAATGCTAGAATTATCAAAAATAAGGTAAGTGAGTTGGAGTTATATGTAGCAGAGCATAATTATGATATTATAGCAATAACGGAAACCTGGCTAAATAACAAAGATGGGGATGAGTGTAACATAGAGGGATACACATTTTTTAGGAAGGATAGACAGAACAGAAAAGGAGGTGGGGTTTCTGTTTATGCCAAACAGAGTTCAAATGTAAGACCTTCGCCTGGAAAATATTACGGAAACAGGTCTTATTTAAGGAGTGTGTTATAGACCACCAAATTCAGACAGTAATTTCAATACACATCTTTTTAGTAATATCAAAAAGGCAAGTTTACAGGGAGATATTATAGTCATGAGGGACTTTAATTATCCAAATATTAACTGGGATAACCTTGCAGATGGAGGAGTACAAGAGCAGGGGTTTTTAGAAGTAATCAGTGACTGTTTTTTAACACAGCATGTTAAAGCACCAACATGGGGTGAAGCCTGTCTGGATTTAGTATTTTGTAATAATCAAGATAGAATTGAGGGTGTAGAGGTGATTGAACCACTAGGGTCAAGTGACCATAATGTAATACAGTTCTCAGTATTTTGTAAGAGTGCAGATGCAAAGACTAAAATTGTTAAGCTGAACTTTGGTAGGGCTAATTTTGAGCTGATGCGACAAAGTCTAAGTAGGATACACTGGGATAAGCTTTTAAATGTGTAGACAGTAGAGGAGCAGTGGAACAGGTTTAAAAATGTTTTACATGTAATGCAGGACAGATACATACCTAAATTTGGAATTAATAGGAAACTAAAAAAACTCCACAGTGGATTAATAAAGATTTAAAAAAGAAGTTGCAAAGGAAAAAACTGCTGTATAAGGCACATAAGACTAATGACTGCAAAGTGAATCGTAGAGCATATGAGAACATGAGGGCAACCATTAAGAAGGATATCAGGGAGGCTAAAAGACAGTTGGAGTGGAATATAGTAGATAAGGCGAAAGAAGACCCTAAGAGATTCTTTCAGTATTTTAGTAGTAAAAAGAACAGTTAAGGAGGAGGTCAAGTGCATCAGGAATAGTAAAGGGGAATTAAAAGATACAGACAGTGAAATAGCGGATGCCCTGAACTTACATTTTTCTGAGGTGTTTACAAGTGAGCAAGTGGATAACCTGCCAGCGGTAAATGCAACTACTAGGGAGGTACTGAGGGATTTGGAAATTGTAGAGGGAGAAGTGCTGCTCAGATTAAATAAGATGAAATCAAACAAATCACCAGGATCAGATAATATTTATCCTCGTGTTCTTAAGAAGGCTAGTGAGTACAGATATAAACCCTTGACACATATTTTTAGGAAGTCATTGTGCACTGGAGATATTCCGAAGGACTGGAAAATGGCAACTATCATCCCATTATATAAAAAGGGTGACAGGGCAGATCCAAGCAACTATAGGCCAGTAAGCTTAACATGCATCACAGGAAAATTGATTAAAGGAATTATTAAGGATAAGATTGAGCAACACATGGCAAGGACAGGAGTTATTCTGAACAGTCAGCATGGGTTCAAAAGAGGGAGGTAGTGTTTTACTAACATGCTGGAATTCTATGAGGAGGCAACAAAAGGATACGATCAAGGTGGAGCTTATGATATTATTTATCTGGACTTTCAGAAAGCATTTGATAAGGTGCCACATGAGAGGTTGGGCATCAAATTAAAAGAAGTGGGAGTTCACTGTGATGTTTTTAGATGGGTGCAGAATTGGCACAGACACAGGAAGCAGAGGGTGATGGTGCAAGGAACCTCATCAGAACTGGCCGATGTTAAGAGTGGTGTTCCACAGGGGTCAGTGCTAGGGCCGCTGCTATTTTTAATATATATAAATGATTTAGACAGGAATAAGTAACAAGCTGGTTAAGTTTGGAATCCATTATATCATTACAGAAGGACTTGGATAGCATAAAGACTTGGGCAGATTTGTGGCAGAAGAAATTAAAGTATTACACATAGGAAGTAAAAATGTTAGGTTTGAATACACAATGGGCGGTCAGAAAATCGAGAGTACAACTTATGAGAAGGATTTAGGAGTCATAGTGGACTCTACGCTATCAACTTCCCGACAGTGTTCAGAAGCCATTAAGAAGGCTAACAGAATGTTAGGATATATAGCACGATGTGTGGAGTACAAGTCCAAGGAGGTTATGCTCAACCTTTATAATGCAATGGTGAGGTCTCATCTTGAGTACTGTGTGCAGTTTTGGTCTCCAGGCTACAAAAAGGACATAGCAGCACTAGAAAAGGTCCAGAGAATAGCGACTAGGCTGATTCCAGGGCTACAGGGGTTGAATTATGAGGAAAGATTAAAAGAGCTGAGCCTTTACAGTTTAAGCAAAAGAAGATTAAGAGGTCACATGATTGAAGTGTTTAAAATTATGAAAAGAATTAGTACAGTGGATTGAGACTGTTATTTTAAAATGAGTTCATCAAGAACACGGGGACACAGTTGGAAGCTTGTTAAGAGTAAATTTCGCACAAACATTAGGAAGTTTTTCATTACACAAAGAACGATAGACGTTTGGAATAAGCTACCAAGTAGTGTGGTAGACAGTAAGACGTTAGGGACTTTCAAAACTCGACTTGATGTTTTCTTGGAGGAAATAAGTGAATAGGACTGGCGAGCTTGATGTTGGGCTGAATGGCCTGTTCTCGTCTAGAGTGTTCTAATGTTTTAATGTTCTAAATATTTAAATTTATCCACTCTTTCAATAGCCCTTCCTGCAGGATAACTTCTAAATGCGGATCATCATTAAACCTCATATATTTTGTCTTCTTGTTTATATTTAGCTCGTTATCTTCCAAAGTCCTTCTCCATTCTTCTACCTTCTTCTCCACTTCCTCTTTTCTAGTTCTACACAACACAAAATCATCAGCAAAAATCATTTTTTTATTTTTTGCTTTACACCCTCTTCTCCATAATCTATCATCTATGGGGAAGAAGCAAAAGCTTTAGATTCATCAAAAATTTTGATCTCCAGTTTCCGAAGGATCTCGACGCTTTAGGGTCCCCTGATATCGAAAACATTGATATCTTGATGATGGTTGTGTGTCTGTGTCTGTGAGTCACAGTTTCTTGAGGATGGTCCAGATCTTAAAACAGCTGGATGTAAAAATACCAAACTCAAAACTTATGCTTGTTATGAGATGATAATGTGCTGATTAGTTTTTGAGCCAAAACATGCAAGAGAAAGAGGCAGTCTAGAGGAATTACTATAATTCTGCAATTAATTATGAATTCTTCGTGTCAATTGCTATCATAATGATCTATTTTATGATCAGAAAAATCAGCATCAGAGTGGTAAATAATTACTGAAATGTTATAGAATAGTTCGGGTACTTTAGTTCGCAGGGTGCAAATCCATCCATCCATCCATCCATTTTCCAACCCGCTGAATCCAAACACAGGGTCACGGGGCAGCCAACACAGGACACAAGGCAGGAACCAATCCCAGGCAGGGTGCCAACCCACCGCAGAGGGTGCAAATTATTATATTTTTTTTTATTTTTTAAAAATTTATGGATGGATGGGCATGGATGGTTGGTTAATGGTTCCTTTCCCTGGAGGGAGGCTTTGATAAGGGAAGGACAGAGGGTGACTGCCTCTGGGGCTATGTGTTTCCCCAGTACACCAGGAGGCAGTATCCCTCTGGTATGGCTCCTGTTTGGACATCCACCCTGTCTTTATAACAGAAGAGAAAGATAAAATTAAGTCTGCTTGCCTTTTTTCCAACATTTATCTCTCTTACTAACACTTCTCATTCTAAGCACAAGCTTACTTCATCAATTAAAGGGATAAAGGGACCAGAGTTTTTTCCAGCAGTGCAGCGTGCAAGGTAGGAAACAACACTGGACAAGGCAGAAGTCAATTACAAGGCTCACTGACACACACATTCACACTCACAATTATACTGTTGTGATCTGGATCATGGTAAAAAGAGGTTGTAGCCTCCAAAAAGTGTCACTAAAGCACAGCAGGTTCTTCATTGGCCTTTCAAAATAGCCTCACCCCAAACCAGCCAACCTCCAACTACTAGCAGCAGGAGTCAGGTTAAGCAGGCCCAAAAATGGGAAAACTGACTTTTACAGTTCAAAATATATTTTAAAATTGCCGAATTTCACAAATGCCTCACAAGAGGAAGAAACTGTAAAAAACATGGTTTTGTGGAGAAAAAAACAAAATGATGACTCTTTATAAATGAAGGATTTATTAACAAAAATAGAACTAGGGGAAAATATGACAATAAGCAAAGCAAACAAGAGGCAATACACAATTCAAGAGCAGGATCTTACAAAGAGTAGCACAAAAAATCCAAGAAGTGGAAAATTTAAGAAATAACAAAACTTACTTTTAAACTCAAACACAAACTCAATGAACCACTTCAGGATCCTTCTTTTTGGCAGACTTATAAAGCATAGAGGAAGGACCCAACAGTAATGACTCTAGGGAGGCTCTGCTCACAAAGAACAAGGAATGGAAACTACTTTTTAACAGACAGTACTTAAATGATGAATAATGAACCAAACCAGCAGAAATAACATGGAAACATGTAAAATAATGATTCAAACTTAAATACAACAGAATAACAGAAAATACATACAAGCTAGAAAAAAACTGGTTATAATCTAACACACACCAGAGGACAGTTTTGAAACACCAGTCAGTTTAATATACACATCTTTGTAAATATGGAGGAAAATCCATACAAACACAGGAAGAATGAGCAAGCATCACACAAATAACATTAGGGAACAAGATTCAAACCTAGGAGGCTGAATCCATAGCATGCAGGCGCTACCTTCTGCATCACCACCTCACACTTCTCTCACATACTGTTATCTAAATTCCTTAAAATTTCTGTAGTAATGAACTCATGTCATTTCTTTTGATATATTAAAAGGAAATGCATAGATGAAATAATATAGTCTTTGTTCCTGCTAACTGTCCCTTAATACCAACTCTGAGAACATACATCAAGAGTCAGATACTGGCTGTGAAAATACCACACCATTCCCAGGACATGCCTCAGCTTAACTCAGATGTACTTGTCAGTGATCCAGAGACATTAGTCATGCAATATTATATTCATTCTACTCTTGGATATTTTATTTTAGAATCTACTATAAGTGAAGTTATTAATTCTGGTACACTAGTCCTGAAAATTACTGAGTAACATAGACTGCCAGCAGTTCTTAGGAAATCTGCCATATAATCAAACAGCACTCACTTACCTCTAAACACTCTACATTATTATTATTATTATTATTATTATTATTATTATTATTATTATTATTAACATAATGTATAAGGTTCAAATCAATTTATTGAGCTTGCTGTTTGAAAAGAATCAAAGGAAACAGTGTAGGTAAAATATTAAATATGGTACAAATTTTCCATTACTTTGTGAGTAATTACAAAATAAAAAACCATGTAATTACACCAGAATACCATATATCCATTTATAAATATCCATTTTCTAAATATTTTTGTTCCATTACTGGATCACAGGGACCTAAAAGCCAGCAAAATTACATATTTCTTTGAGTTTTGGGGATGTTGAGGGTGACCGAAAACTTCCCAATAGCATCGAGAGCAAGCAAAAATCAACCCTGAGCAGGTTACCAGTTCATCACAAGGGTCAGTCAAGCATGCACCAAGGCAGTACTGTTTAGTGGATTAGGAACAGAAATCAAAATCAAAGGTTGCCAGTTTTATTCCAGTCACCAACCAACTGTGTCAATCTGAGCAAGTCAATCTACTTGTGTTCGGATGTAAATAGCTATACTATACGCTGAATTGGACCAATGTAAAGTTATCAATACCTTTATCCTGATGGGTTTTGGGATGTGTAAGAAAAACTAGAGTACTGTAAGAAAAGACAATGATGGAACTGGTCCCAAGCCCAGATAAATAGGCAGGGCTGGCATCAGGAAAGGTATCCAGCCGTAAAAATCACAGTGAAACATATAAAACATTGACCCCACGTAAAAGTGGGAAAAGATGAAGATGAAGAAGAAGTCATAGAGCATAAGTGCGAACTTCACATAGAAAGTGACCAACCCATCACTCTCTATGTATGATTTCAAACCACAACCTTCCTGCTTTTTTGTTGATTTGGTATTTCATGATTCAAAGGTCTTACTATGACAAATTCACTCTAGGTATGGTGATTTTCTATATAGATCATGATGCTTTACTAAATCTATAACATACACTATGTTGTATTATCATTATTATTATTGCTGAACTTTCTTATTCATTTACAGTAACTTGGTAGTCTATTTATTTGCACTTGTGCTGTTCCAGATGGTTGGCATAGATCCTGCAAAAGTATTGTTTTCTTTTATTTTCATGCTTATTATGCTAGCATAGAGCAGAGGGACTGTGGTTACATACTAATATTTAGGAATCTTCTTTATCCCCTAGGGAAATATTTTTTTTAACTTTCTCTATTATGATACACACAACTGTGATTTTACTTCAAGGTCATGATGTTAAATGAATGTGTATAAGTAAACAATTTCAAATGAAGTTTGCAACACTAGAAACCACAACAATTGCTTGCAGTTTTTAGTTTTAAACAGCTCAGGACAACAATTTCATTATTATATTTCTGCATTATTTCCACAGACTTGTAAATCAAAGACTGTTAATATGTGAAGTTTACTTAATGGTAGTATTCCATTCAAAGACTCATCTACCAACAGCATCCAAGGTGTCAACCTATTTGGGAGGGTGGGAATGATCAGATGAGCAGTTTTAAAATACAATTTCACCAATTACAGGGGCAATTAAAACACATTGCAAGCTATAAAAATGTATAACTTTTTCCCTTTAGTCTTTCTGCCATTGTCAGCCACCTCACTGAACAACACCTGCTTTAAAAGTAAAATAATCTTTGAATAATAATAGTAATTGAAATTGATTAATCCAAGTCAGGGTCATGGATGGCTGAAATCTATTCTAGCAGCACTGGGCACAATACAAGAACCAATCCTGTGACTCAACCACACCCCAAACAGGGCCAATTAAAATTCACCAATTAACCTAATCTGCACATTTTTAGGAAGTGAGTGGAGAAGCACTTAAAGAAAAACCCATGCAGACACCTGGAATATTTGCCAATCAGTGGCTGTCCTATGATTAAAACTTATCAGCACTAACCAACTATACCACTATAATACTCATTGAATTTCCAATAACAAAATGTATTCAGGTGATGTAGCAAAGCACCATAGGATCGATAAAGTTAAAACCACCTATTAGGAAATATTTACTTCATAAACGAAACAACACACAACTGACTGTTTTCAAAGCGTTCAATACTGATGTTTGTATACGTATGGGCTTTGTAGCCTTTCCTAATGTTTCAGTTACAGAAACTGATGTACATATTTTTGAGAATATTACATACAGTACTAGTTCTGTTATCTGGTTTCATTCAAGAAATTTAGTTAGACAATTGGCCTCAGTTATAGTGCTGTTGGTTAAATGGGTATATCAGATGTACTTTTTGTATTTGATATCTGTAGTTGTTTCACAAAAGGCTAATATTGGTAGGCAGTGTGGTGCAGAGGTTAAGGCTTTGGACCCAAGGTTGTGGATTCAAATCCTGGTATTGAAACTGTGTGACCAAATCGTTTCACCTGCCTAACTTTCCAATTAGAAAAACGAAAGAAATGCAATCAAGTGTATTTCAAATGTTATGTCAGCTTGGATAAAAGACGTCAGTGAAATAACAGTATTATTAGGTTCCTGCAGCTTCTTATTCTTGAACATGCTATATACAATTGTCCAAGAGCAAAACATTTCTCGATTAAATTAATTCTGGCTTTTCCTAACGACTTGGCTATTGTTGAAATCATTGCAAAACACGTCTTCATTTCTTTATGTTGTTCACTCATGTATTTCTTTTTGTGTTTTTTATCAGTTGTATTCGGTCCCCCTTTAAAGTCTTCAGATGCAAATATATATATGTAAAGATTAATGGGGGTTGGGGTGGGGTTCCCTTTCAATGTCCTTAGATGTGAATGTACTGTATATTTCAGTGGAGCAGCTTACAGGGGACCTGTTAGGTTTAAACTGATGCTGTTGGTCCAGGAATGTTTCTAGGATTTGCAGGTATCAGGGTCTTAGCCCCATCTGTTAGCGTCACGTGTAGTCTTACATGTATATAAAATTGAAGAGCAGAGGAAGGTGGGGGGCTCTTTGGGCTTTTGCACATGTTCATATAATGATGAAGCATTGATTGGGGCTACGTATATTGTATATAGCAGACAAAAGAATCAGAAGCTTACTGCTATAGAAAAAGATCAGGGGATGGGCACAATAGATCAGGGGCTTTAACCTTTGACGCCCCTACTGCCCTTCCAACACCACTGCATTGCTTCTGGTTGGTCTTCAATCCAAGAACACCACTTCTCCCTCTACTTCTCTCATACTCCCTTTTTGGCATGCAGTGAAGTAACATCTACTTGCAGCCACAGTGCCTCACACTGACACTTGATGTTTATAGAGAGATACTGATCCTTGCATCTTCTTTAAGCTTCACCAAGCTTTCTATTTCCATTTCAATCCTCACTATACACACCAAACATGATCTCTTTCTTTCTGACCAGGGCATCACCTCTTCTGCAGTCATTTTCCCATTCTGTTAGTTAGTGCTGCTGTTCAGACCACCAATAACCTCTGCTCCGTTTTGCATAAAGCACACTCTCAGTCCAAGGCAGGATACATACATTAGCCTAATATTAATAAATATTGACAAATAAAAAATTTAGAGACAAATTAAAAAATACAGGTCAGCTAATTTTCTTTTTGTCAATGTCAATTTATTTATATAGCACATTTAAAACAACATAGGAATGCTGTGGCCAAAGTGCTTGACAAAAAAAGAAGAAAAAACATACAATTAACATAAATGACATAAACAGAAATAAAATTAATGAACATAAATAAAATCTATACTAATAAAAGGCAAAGCCCTCACTGACTGACTGACTGACTGACTAACTCATCACTAATTCTCCAATTTCCCATGTAGGTAGAAGGCTGAAATTTGGCAGGCTCATTCCTTACGGCTTACTTACAAAAGTTAAGCAGGTTTCATTTAGAAATTCTACGCGTAACGGTCATAACTGAATCCTACTTACGTACATATATATGGCCATAGCCTGCAGCTCGGTCGCCGTGTGAGGCGGAGTTGCATCCCCCATCACCACGCCTCCCACGTAGTTGGCTGCCTGCCTATATTGTGTCCCTCATACCCACACCTTCCACGTAATTGACTGCCTGCCCATATAAGGCCGTCCGTCAGCAGCAATCCAATAGACACGCTGCCGCTAAATATTCGCAGGGCTCCTGTGGACTGGGGAAAAAGGAAGAGACATTTTTAACACATGGACTCTCACCCAGGAGGAAGTCAAGGTACTGAAAGCTTATTATGACCGTTTTGAGGCGTTTGTCACGCCTAAGACGAATACGATATTCACGAGATACAAGTTTAATGAGAAGACGCAGGGTATAAACAAGACTATTGATCACTTTGTAATGGAGTTAAAATTGCTAGTGAAGGACTGTGCTTATGCAAACGAAGATGAGATGGTCAGGGATAGAATAGTGTTTGGCACAAACTCAGCGAAAGTGCGAGAGAAACTTTTAAGTGCCGGGTCTTAGCTAACATTAAATAAAGCCGTGGACATTGCAAGATCGCACGAGATAGCACAAGCACAGCTGAGAACCTTCGACTGGTCCTAGGTGAGGGATGAGACAAAGAGCGGTCGAGCGGCTCACATGAACTGGCTGTGAACGCAGTACGTAGACAACAAGCAAGAGCTCCAAAGAGCGCTGAACAAAAAACGCATTACACAATTGAGAAGGCAGCAAAAGAATATGAAGCGAGTGACGCATACAAGCATATTCATAAGTGCAGCTACTGCGGAAACAAAGCACACGGTGGAAAAAGTAAATGTCCAGCTAAAGGAAGACAGTGTAAAAAATGTGGTAAATTGAACCACTTCGCTAAAGTTTGCAGGACTGGGAAAGGTAAACCCGTGCATGCAGTGTGTGATGTCTCAGATAAAGAGGAAGACGAGCTGTTTATTGATGCAGTAAGAAAGGAACAACCCTCTGAAGCTGAACAAGCCTTTGTAGACATATCAATAGGAAAGCAAGGTGTAAAGCTTAAGTTTAAATTAAGTTCATAGACACGCTACCGCTAAATATTTGCAGGCAAATCCAATAAATAGAAGTCAGATTACATAATCACAATGAGGAAACCATCAGTATTACTGAAGGTCATGGAAAGCAAGTGAATAGAAATGAGTCTTTAATCTTGTTTTGAACAGTTCAATTGAAGACGACTCCTTTATGTAATGAGTTATGTAACTTCATAAATTTCAATCAAATCTGTGAAAGCATTTTTGAGATTTTGGAGTATTTAGTTTTCCTTTGGGGGAGGTTTACCCCTAAATGTTAATTTATTGTAATGTTCTTTCTTAGCAGATACTTACGACCCTAGATGAACCATCCTCCCAAATTTCAACTTTTTAACTAAACAGGTAGTAGTGTTTTTGATGAGTGAGTGAGTGAGTGAATCGGCCAATCATTGCATCAACATTTAATTTTATTTAATATTTTTTTTATTTTGGGCAAAAGTAGGTTTATTGGCTCACTAGAAAGATTACAATATGCAAGCTTTTGAGGCAGCTCAGGCTCCTTCTTCAGGCAATAGCCAATAAAAGGTGTCATTTTGCTTAACTTCTCACTACATCCATAATGGCTAACATGGTACAACTTCCTAGTACTATATTTATTTTGCAGTTATACATACTCATTTCCTTGCATACTGAGAGTGTAACTGAAAGATTTTAGAAATTATACAAATCTTCTGATGAAATGTGCTGGATTGCCAACACGTTCCTAGCAACATTCATTTAATGTTAAAGTGGCAGCAACAGACAAATACATGTTTCCTTGATTCCCAGCGATTAACTTCAACTGACAAGCCCAATGGCTAGTGGGAAGGTCAAAAAATATAGTTTGCTTATACTGGGATCTCAATCTGTGCTTCAGACATTTGGTCCAATCACTTTCTTAATTATAAACCAATTCTTGCTGTTTAAAGAACATTCCAGATAATTAGGTGGTGCGCCTTAGTTCTTTGTCTGCAAGCTCACAAATTATTTATAGTAATGGTTACCTTTTTTATGAATGTAAGAAGGATTGTTATTGTAGTCACAGCTTTTAATCAATAATCACTATAATTTTGTCTTCTTTTTGGCTCAGGAGCTTACCTTTCTGAGACCTTAGTTGCTTCTTTTTTCATCTTGGTCCCATAGCAATTGTGTTTGTTCAGAATAAACATAAATGTTGGAATACTTATGATGTTACACAATAATAATAATAATAATAATAATAATACATAAGCACTTACTTGAGTGCTTATGAAAATGTAGTTTACTTTTCTTTTTACTCTTGTTTTTACAGTTTATTACTTACTTTCTGACAGTCATAAGGTCTTTGAATTGAAAAAGAGCCTTGTAAATAAACTTGTCACTTTACTGTGGTCAAGTATACACCATGTAATTTCTAGCATTGTGAATGAACTATTTATACAGAAGCATTTCACAATGAAAACAATTTCAGATTCTGTTTTCTCGATTACTTTGCTCTCGTTACTCATTTAAACGGCTGTTTATATTATATAAACGTTACGATGTGTTTGTTAATTCCATGTGTGGTATTATGAGCAATTATTGACACTTACATTTGCTTAAGAAACATACTTTAAAGACATTCCAAGAAAGTGAATAAGATTACTTGGAAAGCAGCAAGTCAAAAGAAAGCAAACATTACATTATGAGTCATGAGTAGCTCGCAGCAGTAAATTACAGGAGTGACATGCGCGCATGAGGAAGAGCAGGCGGGAGCGCGCAGCGGAGCCCGCCCAGTTTCCCGAAGAGTTAAGAGGAGGGGACGTACCGAGCCCACTGTAAATGTTCTTGAAGAATTAGGATAAAAGTGCTCCCTCCTGTGGTAGCATTGACCCAGAACTGAGTTTGGTTCAGAGTCCTTCCACCATAGCAAGTGAGCGCGTCAGTCACTCAGTCAAGAGTGTTTGTGTATGAAGGAGAGCTACAATCTGCGGTTGCTGCTGACTGAACTCATAACGTAGCACCATTTCTTACATAGAAAAACTCCACCGCTGCGGCCAGCCATTACTGTAGGTAACTGTCACGTTTCTCATTTTCGTTCTCATTGCATTTAGTCAACACGTTTTGGGAGGAAAAAGCCGCTTTGGCGCGGAATTGCTTTTCTTTTCTTTTTTTTTCCTTTTTTTCATGCGATTCCCCCGTTGGTGCGACTTTTGGGAGAGCCGAAAGCAGTTGTGTTGAACGCCGAAGGTCGCTGGCGGGTGGAAATAACATGGTACGTCATTAATATGGCGCCAAAAGATTCAGTTGAGAGATGTATAAATACATATCTGTACACCAGCGCTCGACCCCGCGGAACATCATGTCCACGGCAGGGCGGAGCAGCTGCCTTTTAAAAGCGACAGGGTACAAAAAAGAAACTTGCTAGCCAGCGCGGGGGAGTGGGAGATTAAAGCTTACACTTTTTTTGTGGGTGCTTCTCCTGGAGTTACTTTTAGGGGGGGGGGGGTAATACGAAGGGTTGCAACCTGACACGGGGTTACAGGCAGGTGAAAAGCAAGACAAATATTAGCCCGCGGGAAGGTGGGGTTACGTCCATGGGGGGGGGGGGGGGGTTGATTCTTGGCTGATAATGACGGGTGGCTACCGGATGCCACTACGTTTAACTTTTTTTTTTTTTTTTTTTTAATATCGCGGAGTGTTTGAAATGGTGCTGTTCAGTCAAAGTTGTATTCTGAAGAACGTGAAGTGCACAAACCTGTACTATTAAGAAACATTTTTGGGTCTCGCCCCCCCCCCCCTGCCAGTTTAACCCCGTATGCGTTGGTAGGTAGCAGAGCGCGCCGAACACGTGGGAGTCAGGAGGGTCAAGTGCGTCTCTCGTTTATTTTTTTTTAAGCTCATGAGTATATTTAACTGATTATCAACAGAGGCAGACTGGTAATCTTCGTGGTGGTAATAATAATAATAAAATAACACAATACACGTGAGGGGCGCACATTAGATGCTATCCGACACCCCAGCGGCAGCTATGAGGAAATCATTTAACTCGGAAAGATCCTTTAGGGAATTGGAGGCGAAAAATAAATCCCGGAAGGTGGCAGCAGCAGGTAAGAACATGTGCTTTGTGAAACGTCAGACACTCGTTTAAAAAACAATTGAAGTACGAAGAGCGTGTGGCGCTCCATATGTGTAAGCAGGTGCAGGCATATGAAAAAGGGGGTGAAAAAGGGCGTGCTTGTAATTTGAAAGTTGGCTACGCGCATGCACGTCTTCCTCTCTCTGTTCATTTGCTCTATCCTGTATGTTTTTAAACACGGTGTCCAGTAAGCTGTAAGTAAACAGATAACACGAACAGACCGCGTCGGTGGCACAGTGCTGATACAACCTGCCTGTAAGACCTCTATAATGCTTAATCGCTTTTTTGCACGTGTTTGAGTGTGTGTGTATATAAATAACCATAAAGAGGAGGTAAAGTTTACCAGATCGTTTCCCGCTTAAATAAAGACGTATTTACAGCCTTTCTTCAGTGTATAGTTGGGTTTTTTTTTGAGCCTGGTAGTGACCACACCAGGCCGCTGGATGGGGTGTTCCTGACTTTTCCAGAATCGTCTGTAAGCGCGTCTGGGATATTGAGCTATGGCTTGCTGGTGTCGTGGGACGTTGTTCCGTGAGCGTCGGAATCACAGAACCGTTGAGTTGAAACGGTTTAGAAAGTGGTTCGCTAATGTCTGTAGGGTGTACTTTTTTCTTTTTTTCTTTCCGTTTGATGCCAGGCAGGCCATTTAATTCAGTAATTAACTGAAGAAAGCGGCTTTAAACGGAGCAGTTCAAGGGGGCGGGGCATAGTGTTGTCAACTCTATTTAAAAGAAAAAAAAAAAAAAGGGTAGTGCACGGAATGTCTTGCCGTTTGGTCCCGTCCAGCGTCTCCTCGCAAAGTGATAGCTTTAAATGATCCGGCTATCGCTTTAAATGATCATTGTGCTGTAGTTCTGATAAGAGGCTGTACACCAAGAACAGGAATTAACACTAAACCACAAACCGAAAACATGGGCGCTACGGCAACCTTCGAGGTCCTATGTGCATAGTTCTCAACTTGACGAAATCGCAGTTAACATAATCGTTCCACGGGAACTTGGATATTTTGTGCCTTGTATATTTCCCCAATTATTTAGGGTTGTAAAACGGCGTGAAACGTGCGAATTACGATACGATGCCAGGGTCGCACATTCCACCTGTCATCTAAGATGCGCCTTTTAGTTTCTGCAGGATTTTTTTTTTCTCTAAGTAATATGGAAAAGGTCTTTTCGTCTACCCTTTTAAATGCACGTGGCAGTAGGCATGTATGTTAACACATGTTTAAACACAGGTCGTTAAGATATATAAGCATATCTTAATGCTTCATTATCAAAGGAAAACATTCGTCTGTCCTGTGTGTAAAGACTTTCCACGCGCCGAATAAAAATTGACTTAATTGGCCTAATTTTACTTTTTTTTTTTTTCTGCCGAATTTCCCATTTCTTCCCTCATTGTGCATTTCTATAAGTAAAACGCTGAAGACGACAACTATACATGGTTTCTTAACGGGAAGCTAGCCAATACTGGGGCAGCTGGTGTTAGATGGCAAGCCTAGGTTCAGTGAATGACCTAATGGAATGCAAGATCTGTTCAGTGTAATTGGCAATTTTTTGTTTATTAGAATGTTGCATACCTAAGTGTGAAATAAAGTGATGCTACTATATAACAATGTAAATATGTGTCTTTGAAATAATATTTGCATTCACAGCATTTAAACTTGCTTTGTATATGCTTTTCATTGATAGAATACACCATCTCGGGATGCTGTACAAAACACATGAGAAGTCAATCCAAAAGAACAAGATAAAGTACTACACAGGTAAACAGTTACCCATTCATTGTCAACTATATGTATTTATTCATGCAGTTCCATTGCTCTAGAAGTACCCTTTCTGTATCTTCCATTGATTTTAACAGCATTTGTTTTAAGTGTTTAGAATCTGTGTTTTAAACCCAAATTACCCTCCAATGTCTACATCCTTCAATTCACCTTGTTTGTTTTTAACTTTTGGGGTTACCAGATTAAAAACTTACAATTTAAAATACATTACAAGTCACAAAGGACCTATGATACCCATGGGAGAGCCCGCAAATAAACAAGGTTTTCATTGTGCTTATGCAAAAAAAAAAAAAAGTGTCAGAATAGCTTGCAGTAGAAGTTGACAAATGCATTGAAAAGTGTTTGGAGGATACGTCAGTAATATCGGGCTGTATTCACAGATCTCTATGGAACCATCTCCTTTATGTCAGAGAATGTACAGATGTATGTGTCTTTGCATTTGCTTAGTCTTGTTTGGGTTACTGTAGTTTATAATTGACAAGGGTTATATGCAGATATTTTAATAGCTTTTAGGTGATTTCCAGTGATTTAAAAAATTCTCCCAGTCTCCCTTCATGACAAGGACAAGAAACCTGAGCTTTTCCATTTGCATTTGGTAGGATTCCTCCTTAGATACCATTTTGTTTGGAATTTTTTATCTATTCTCAGTATTAACACTGTAATTCTCCACTTGGTCCATCCTTTTTTTTTTTTTTTTTTCTTATCTCAAAAATGCTTAATCATTGATACAATAGTCCAGTTTCAGCGAACATGTGCATTGGTATATATGAATGACCCTGTGATGGACTATTTTTGATTGTCTGTCTGTTTTTAGTTACTGTTTTATGGCTCTTCATGACCTTTTAATAGAAGAAGCAGGCTAACATTGGTTTTTTTGCCCAAGCGCATTATAGTTGCATCTTTGTCCATGCACATTTAATGATTTCTCTTAATCCAATAAACAAAAAAAAGCATTCCTTCAAATTGTACAACTTGGGAAGTATTTGATATTGCTGTTGAATTAATTCTTTGCTTTGTTTATTCTATTTGCATGTAATGTCATAACTCCTGAAAAAGGGTTTGAACTTCAATTGTGGTGGGGTGCTTCAGCATTGGGGTTATAAAGAGTGGTATTAGCATCCTGGACTAATTGATGTAATTAATTTTCATTGATCATTCTAAATTATGTTTAATTTTCTGTCTAGTGCTTTTTGAGTCTGGTGTGTCAGAAAATCTTGTTTCTGAATTTGTTTGCATCAATAATATGGTAAAGACTAACTGTTTAACAACACAGAAAAGTAATCTTTAATATACACATCAAATTAATTCAAATTGACACCTCTCCATTCTTTTTTTTTTTCCATTTATTCCAAATTTAAGACTGCTTGTGTGAAATAATTTGTCAGTTTAAGATTTATTGCTGCATTCCTGTAAAATATCCATTGTTCTTTTGTTTTCAAGGTACCTCACATAAGTAATGACTAATTCTGAGTTGTGTGTTTATTTTGAAAAAGTTTTCACAAAAGTCATTTTAAACCGTAAGATTCTCTTTACATTAGAGCACTTTCTGATCAAACGGGCCCTAGTCTAATGTTACTTGATTATGTTTACCTCTGTTGTAAGCCGCTTTGGATAAAAGCATCTGCGACGCAAATAAATGTAAATTAGTATTTTATTCCCTTTGGATTCATACCTTGTTCACATTAAGGGTAAGTGTTAAAATGTTCTGATTATAATAGATTTGTTCTTAGTGTGATTTTTGTTGTTTAAATCTTGTAGGCCACTTTGAAATGGTTTTCTCATACTTGAGCATGGGGAAAAGTACTATATAAATAAAATTATTGCTTGCAATGTTTGATCTCAGTAATACTTTAACTGGTGATTTTAATGATTTTGTATGGTTTTACTTCAGTTTTAACTAAGACTTTCCATTAATTTCATTAATAAGCAACACTTAATATCCTATTAACAAAAAGACCACACTAGATCAGTAAGACTTTTACAAACATGTTTTAAAGGATGCAAAATATTGCCTAATTATCATTAAAAGTCACGGAAAATATTGAGATATAATTTTTTGGCAATATCGCACACCCCTACTGCTGAATGCATCCCTTTTGCTCCCATACCATTCACATATATGTAATAATGTGCTTTCATTGTGCAGCAATGTTGCATTGTAGAAGCTCTGCATCTGAGCATCTCTAATTATTAACTTCTTTTAGCTTATGTCATGTTGGAGAAATGCCTTGTGCTTTTAAGACATTTTACAGTAGGGCACACAAGGCAATTCTTATTGGAAAATTTAAGATATTTACAATTTTTATTTGCTACAACTGTAGTTGGCACTATCTTTTTGGAGTTTGTGTCACTCTAGTTGTTTTCCCACATCCAAGAAATGCAACTTGTATTATCTGAAGTCTTTGAATTGGCTCCATATGAGTTAGTGTGAATATGTGTGAGAAGGCCCACAGGTTGGTTCCTGGGCGATATGGTGTTACTGATATTTTGATTAATTTGTTCTGAAATGTGATACGCAGTGTTTCTTTAGTTCTCAAAACACCTTAAAGGTTAGATCAGCCACATATAGACATGAATAAAAATATATATTTTTCATTCAGAGAATAAAAGTTGGTAGTTTGTAGTAACTGTGTGTGTATACTATATATAAGTATACACACACACGTGTGTAAATGTATGCTCTGATTTGACCAAACACCATTTCGATTCAATGTTGCATCGCTTCTCCGTGATCATAAATATACTTTGACTAAATTGTGATTTCTTCGAAATTAAACTTGTCGTAGCTTTAATTGTTGCAGGACTACAGATTCTCATAGTGTATGGTCCATTATTGTGTAAATCTATGTTTTGAGCATTGAATGATGTGAATGCGAAAAGATTGTAGACTCCGATTATTTTTTTTTTTTTTTTTTTTCCTTTCCTCTAGTGTTTGTAGATTTCACTTTCACCAAGAACAAATCTTTTAGCTCTCACAGATACGCCTCTTCATTGGGAGGCAACACTACTGTTCCCTAATGGCAACATAAATTAGATGATCTACAAGTCTCAGACTTAAACTAAAAGCCTTGCAATATCTACATACTTCTGACATATCACCTATGTCCATATATTCGATTTCTTTTTGCTGTTCAGTTATTTCACCAAGTAATTTCAGTTTGTTTGTGGCAATGCGATCTTCATTTTCTTTTTTTTGGTACTTTCGAATTTTACTACTTTCATATTCTTTAACTTGTTCTGCAAGTGTGTTGTGCCTTTTTTTTGAGCCTTTTGAATTCCAATGCTTTCATAATCTCCAATCCGCTCTGCATGTGTATCATGCCAATGTTTTTGAATGTCTTTATGAAACCTTTATTTCTGACCCCGATTGTACCTAGAGGTTTTCAGTTTCACTTCATCCGGGCTGATTATTGCTTCGTTTCTGACTTTGCACATAATTCTTTTTTGTATTCGTTTTTTCCTTTTCTCTCTAACACTTTTGCGTGTCTTTTTGAAGCGCTGCTCGCTCTTCTTCGCTTAGTCTTTGACATGTCATCTAGAACATATAAAATATTTAAGAGCTGAGAGCACATGAAGTGTCTGCCAAAAGTATTCCAACAACTGAGAGGTCAGATGTCTGTGATCTTGTTTTAAATTTGTTATAAGTAGGGCATGACTTTCAAAAGTCACCGTCTCTTGGGACTTGCTTCCAAAGGTTGTAAAATCTAGTCAGTGTCTTTCTAAGAAGGTCACGTCTCGTCCCAAGATTTTTTTATGTAATAGATGTTAAAATACAATTAAACTAAAGCTTTTTTCCTTATATTTCTGCATTAGAATATCTTTTTAAAAAATTTTTACACTCTTGAAATTAAGTGGTCTGGAGCATACTTTGTTTTCAAAATTGACATGCTAAGGAGAAGCAGTCAGATCATCTGCTGGCTTGCTGCTGCTGGCGAGCTGCATGTTCTGCTTGTCATTTGTCGTTGTTTTAAGAGCTGGGAGCACATGAAGTGTGTCTGCCAAATGCATTCCAGCAGCTGCTAGGTTAGATGTCTGTGAACTTGTGTTAAACATTGTCTCACTGCCTTGTCTCGCGGGACATCAAATTGTCTTCCGAGAAGATCACGTCTTGTCTCCCTCCCAAGATATATTTTTTTTAATAATGGAGAGATGTAATTTTTTTCTTTCTGTTCCCAAAGATGCTTTGAAAGACAATATTAAAGTCTAGTTGGGCATCCTTGTGTTTTTTGTTCAGTGGGGAACCAAAGTATTTGTCGGGGCTCTCTTAATCTTATTTTAAATCCATCCATCCATCTATCTATGTTCCAACCCGTTGAGTCCGAACACAGGGTCACGGGGGGGTCTGCTGGAGCCAACACAGGGTGCAAGGCAGGAACCAATCCTGGGCAGGGCGCCAACCCACCGCAGGACACACGCACACACTAGGACAACTTAGAATTGGCAATCCACCTAACCTGCATGTCTTCGGGCTGTGGGAGGAAACCCACGCAGACACGGAGAGAACATGCAAACTCCATGCACTGCGCCACCGTGCCGCCCTTATTTTAAATTTTTTTTTTTTTTTTTTTTTTACCAATAAATGCATGTGAGGTAAATCCCGTTTTTGAAATTCTCTGACTTAAACATCAAAGCCTTAAAATATTTACATACTTATGACGTATCGCCTATGTCCATATATTTGATCTTTATTCGCCGTTTTGTTATTTCTCCGAGTAGTAATTCCTTTGTTTGCGCTAATGCGATGTTTACTTTCTTTGTTTTGACACTTGCGTTGTTGTTTTATGCTTTCATATTCTGTATCTTGCTCTGCATGTATTTCGCGCCTACTTTTTTTTTTTTTTTGAGTCTTTTGAATTCTATAACCTGCTGTGCATGTGCTTGGCCCCCTTGTTTTTTAACCTCTTTATGATGTTTTACTTTGTTTTCTACTCTTTGTCTTCTATTTCTGACCTCGCATTGCCCTGCTTTATTTTTTTTTTTTATGCTAGCAACCCTGTACCTATCGCCATCCAACAAAATGACATATCCCACATGTCTATAATAAACTGCTATACAGACCTACTATCTAAGTGCATGTAACAAAACTATACTCGGCAAAAAGAAACGTCCCTTTTTCAGGACTGTGTATTTCAACAATAATGTTTTAAAAATCCAAATAACTTTACAGATCTTCATTGTAAATTGTTTAAACAATGTTTTCCATGCATGTTCAATTAACCATAATCAATTAATTAACATGCACCTGTGGAATGGTCGTTAAGACCTTAACAGCTTACAGAAAGTAAGCATTTAAGGTCACAGTTCTAAAAACGCAGGACACTAAAGAGACTTGTCTACCGACTGTGAAAAACACCCAAAGAAAGATGCCCAGGGACCCTGCTCATCTGCGTGAACGTGCATTAGGCATGCTGCAGGGAGGCATGAGGACTGCTGATGTGGCTAGGGCAATAAATTGCCATGTCCACACTGTGAGACGCCTAAGACAGCGCTACAGGGAGACAGGAAGGACAGCTGATCATCCTCGCAGTGGATGACCACGTGTAACAACACCTGCACCGGATCGGTACATCTGAATATCACACCTGCGTGACAGGTACAGGATGGCCACAACAACTGATGTCACACCAGGAACACACAATCCCTCCATCAGTGCTCAGACTGTCCGCAATAGGCTGAGAGAGGCTGGACTGAGGGCTTGCAGGCCTGTTGTAAGGCAGGTCCTTACCAGACATCGCCAGCAACAACGCCGCCTATGGGCACAAACCCACCTTCACTGGACCAGACAGGAGTGGCAAAAAGTGCGTGAGTTTCTGCATGACAGCAATGTCAGTGTTCTGCCATGGCCAGCGAAGAGCCCAGATCTCAATCCCATTGAGTACGTCTGGGACCTGTTGGATCGCAGGGTGAGGGCTAGGGCCATTCCCCCCAGAAATGTCCAGGAACTTGCAGGTGCCTTGGTGGAAGAGTGGGGTAACATCTCACAGCAAGAACTGACAAATCTGGTCCAGTCCATGAGGAGGAGATGCACTGCAGTACTTCAAGCAGCTGGTGGCCACACCAGATACTGACTGGTACTTTTGACTTTGAGCCTCCCTTCATTCAGGGACACATTGTGAAACATTTTTAGTTTATGTCTTATGGTGTTGACTCTTTTAGTGTTCATACAAATATTTACACATTAAGTCTACTGAAAGTAAAAACAGTTGAAAGTCAGAGGACGTTTCTTTTTTTGCTGAGTTTATATAAATCAAGTTTCCAA
The DNA here is from genome assembly GCA_026402145.1 of Polypterus bichir lapradei. NCBI lineage: Eukaryota > Metazoa > Chordata > Cladistia > Polypteriformes > Polypteridae > Polypterus > Polypterus bichir. Next base: position 7,736,658 of record JANRMT010062808.1, read on the forward strand.
GTGTGGTCGACAGTAGAACTTCAGGAACTTTCAAAATGCATCTTGATGTTATTTTGTAAAAATTAAGTGGATAGTACTAGTGAGCTTTGTTGGGCTGAATGGCTTGTTGTCTAAAACTTGTGTTTAAATAAATTAAACATAGCCTTCTGCATATGTCCCAAACAAATTTAACTAAGTAAAATTTAACTTTTTTTGTGTATGTTATACCTCCAACTGCACTTTTGTAAATCTCTGTAAAATATTTTAAGAGGTCTAATGTTCATTTTTTACCCAACACTTGACTAACCATGTGTCTGAAGAAATCATAAGGGTGGAATTTCAGTGATATACAGTGGTGTGAAAAACTATTTGCCCCCTTCCTGATTTCTTATTCTTTTGCATGTTTGTCACACAAAATGTTTCTGATCATCAAACTCATTTAACCATTAGTCAAATATAACACAAGTAAACACAAAATGCAGTTTATAAATGTTTTTTATTATTTAGGGAGAAAAAAAAATCCAAACCTACATGGCCCTGTGTGAAAAATTAATTGCCCCCTGAACCTAATAACTGGTTGGGCCACCCTTAGCAGCAATAACTGCAATCAAGTGTTTGCGATAACTTGCAATGAGTCTTTTACAGTGCTCTGGAGGAATTTTGGCCCACTCATCTTTGCAGAATTGTTGTAATTCAGCTTTATTTGAGGGTTTTCTAGCATGAACTGCCTTTTTAAGGTCATGCCATAGCATCTCAATTGGATTCAGGTCAGGACTTTGACTAGGCTACTCCAAAGTCTTCATTTTGTTTTTCTTCAGCCATTCAGAGTTGGATTTGCTGGTGTGTTTTGGCTCATTGTCCTGTTGCAGCACCCAAGCTCGCTTCAGCTTGAGTTGACGAACAGATGGCCGGACATTCTCCTTCAGGATTTTTTGGTAGACAGTAGAATTCATGGTTCCATCTATCACAGCAAGCCTTCCAGGTCCTGAAGCAGCAAAACAACCCCAGACCATCACACTACCACCACCATATTTTACTGTTGGTATGATGTTCTTTTTCTGAAATGCTGTGTTCCTTTTACGCCAGATGTAACGGGACATTTGCCTTCCAAAAAGTTCAACTTTTGTCTCATCAGTCCACAGGGTATTTTCCCAAAAGTCTTGGCAATCATTGAGATGTTTCTTAGCAAAATTTGAGACAAGCCCTAATGTTCTTTTTGCTTAACAGTGGTTTGCGTCTTGGAAATCTGCCATGCAGGCCGTTTTTGCCCAGTCTCTTTCTTATGGTGGAGTCGTGAACACTGACCTTAATTGAGGCAAGTGAGGCCTTCAGTTCTTTAGAAATTGTCCTGGGGTCTTTTGTGACCTCTCGGATGAGTCGTCTCTGCGCTCTTGGGGTAATTTTGGTCGGTGGCCACTCCTGGGAAGGTTCACCACTGTTCCATGTTTTTGCCATTTGTGGATAATGGCTCTCACTGTGGTTCGCTGGAGTCCCAAAGCTTTAGAAATGGCTTTATAACCTTTACCAGACTGATAGATCTCAATTACTTCTGTTCTCATTTGTTCCTGAATTTCTTTGGATCTTGGCATGATGTCTACTTCTCTGTGTCAGGCAGCTCCTATTTACTGCCACACCTGTTTCAATCAAGAAATCACTTAATCAGGCCTGGGGGTGGCTACGGAAATTGAACTCGGGTGTGATACACCACAGTTAGGTTATTTTTTAACAAGGGGGCAATTACTTTTTCACACAGGGCCATGTAGGTTTTGGATTTTTTTTCTCCCTAAATAATAAAAACCATCATTTAAAAACTGCATTTTGTGTTTACTTGTGTTATATTTGACTAATGGTTACATGTGTTTGATGATCAGAAACATTTTGTGTGACAAACATGCAAAAGAATAAGAAATCAGGAAGGGGGCAAATAGTTTTTCACACCACTGTAGTTGTATAGTAGTTATTTATGGAAAACACTATAAAATGTTATTAAAATGTGTTGTTAAATCTGAACGTGAGAAAATAAGCCAAGAGCTGTAAAAGCAAAAATCTCTCCCTACTTTGCCTCTCCAAAAGGATTTGGAATGACGTGTAGAAAATGTCTGAATGAAAAAGACTACATTAATTTTGTTTTTCCCTCCAGCTCACTGTATTAACAAGCTGATTAAGGGACAGATCTTCCCTTAATTGCACCAGCCTTTCGATCGAATGTGAATATCACGAAATGTGCCAATAGTAGTACATTAGTGAGCACATCACAAATGTAAATGGAGTTTGTACTGCAGAGAACTCTGCACGAACACATTCTGAAAAGTAAAATAGACAAATATATACATAGCAGGTGTAAAAAATGAAAAGTCCCATTTCACAAGGCAGCAACCAGTCCTTGATGTCAGTTGTTCGAACTGAATATTCTTGCTCACACTTAAGCTAACTTGCCTCACAGCATAGTAATGAATTGTACAGATGCATCTCAGTAAATTTTAAAATATCATAGAAAAGTTTATTTTAATTCAATTCAAAAAGTGAAACTCCTATATTTTATAGATTCATTACACACGGGGTGATATACAGTTCAAATTCTCTTACAACGAATTTCCAGGGACTTATATATTAAAAAAAAAAAAAAAAAAAAAAAATCTCTGGAGAGACCTAAAAATGGCTGTCCACCAACGTTTACCATCCAACCTGACAGAACTGGAGAGGATCTGCAAGGAGGAATGGCAGAGGATCCCCAAATCCAGGTGTGAAAAACTTGTTGCATCTTTCCCAAGAAGACTCGTGGCTGTATTAGCTCAAAAGGGTGCTTCTACTAAATACTGAGCAAAGGGTCTGAATACTTAGGACCATGTGATATTTCAGTTTTTCTTTTTTAATAAATCTGCAACAATTTCAAAAATTCTTTTTTTTGTCTGTCAATATGGGGTGCTGTGTGTACATTAATGAGGGAAAAAATTAATGTAAATGATTTTAGCAAATGGCTGCAATATAACAAAGAGTGAAAAATTGAAGGGGGTCTGAATACTTTCCGTATCCACTGTACATTACCTTTCTTTTTGCCTGTTAAAATTTGCATCGCTTCTCCGTGATCATCAATATACACCTGACCGAATTGTGTATTCTTTGAAATTCAACTTGTCGTTGCTCTAACTGTTCCTGGACCACAGATTCTCATCGTGTATGGTCCATTATTGTGTAAATCCACGTATTGTCCATTGAATGATGTGAATGCAAAAAGACTTTGTTGTCTACTCTTTGCCTTTTATTTCTGACCTCGATTTGTCCTGCTATTTTTTCAATTACACCTGGTTCAGATGATTTTAATCACCTTTTGTTTGTGGTAATGTGATCTTTTCTATCTTTGATACTGTAGCAACTGACATGATGATAGTGTCACAAAAGTTTTACTTGAACAATCGCCGACTTCCTAACCCCAAACACAACTTTCTAACACCCTCTCCAACCCCTCCTCTTCCGGGTCTCACTCCGCCCTTACTGCATCAATCAATACCCTGCTATCAGTCTTCCGTGCTGTACTCCGCCCTCCCTCAATTGGACCGAGTAGTCACTTAAAACCAAAAAGGCCTCAACCTGGCTGGGACGCTACAATACTTTCAAATTTTATTGCTTTCATATTCTGTATCTTTGTCTGCATGTGTATCGCGCCATTGTTTATTTGAGCCTTTCGTGTTCCACTGCTTTCATAATCTCTTACCTGCCTTTTTTTTTTTTTTTTTTCTCCCCAGTGCCTTTGGGTCTCTATTCCCTGTATTGTCCTTGTACGCTTTATATGTGCTGAGAGAACAGGATGTGTGTGTGCTACGTGCTTTTACAAGTCTGAGTGTTTTTTGATGGGTGTGCTCTTATGATATCTTTTGTAAGTAGGGCGTGTCTTGCAAAAATCTCATGTTCCACATCCCCACGAGACAACTATGAGACAATCTCTTGGCACCAAGTCTCATGTTTACGGTCCCCTTGAGACACTCAGTGGCAAGTCTCTTTTGTCTCGCGGGTCTTTTAAATGTCTTCCGAGAAGATCACGTATCGTCGCCTTGCATTGGTTTCCAGGATTTTTTTTTTTTTTTTTTTTTTTTTTTTATAATGGAGAGATTTTAAGCTTATAGTATTTAGACTGTATCGACAATAGATATCTCAATTTTAATCCTCAAACGCCGCTGCTGGGGGACTTGTTTTGATTTGGACGTGCTCTGTCTCTAGGTATGCCAGAGGTCTGGGACTTTGAAGTGGGGACTAGCCTCACGTGGGGAGGCAAAATGGGCGGGTGGGGGTAGAGAAAGAGCAGGCTATATCTAATCTATCCTTTTAATCCTTATAATTACCAGTGTAGCAATAGGCTACATGGCAAGAACTCTAATGTTAAAGACCTGAATCGTGATTTAAAGAGAAAGTATTCTCTCACCTAACAGATCTTAATGCTAAAATAGTATTTTTATAGGAGATCCACTTTATTAAGCAAGGATCAGTCCCAGCTGCAAAAAGTCTGGACTGGCCAAATGTTCCATTCCAGCTTTTATAAAGAAAACTAGAAGTGTGGGAATTCTTATACATAGAACAGTCTCATTTCTAGTATCAGATGTAGTATCTGAACCTGAAGGGAGAGATGTTGTTGTCATGGGCAATTTAACTGTAAAGTGATTTGTGGTAAATGTTTATGCACCAAATGTGGATGATAGGGAATTCGTGCAAAATGTATTTACATCAATTCCCAATGTGAACACTCATAAAATTATAATGGCTGGGGACTTCAATTGTGTTTTAAATTCACTTTTGGATAGGTCTCCTGTCACAGGGGTGATGATATCTAACACTGCAAAGACAATTACAGTTTTTAACTGACCACAACTTATCAGACCCCTGGAGATTTCTAAACCCAACTCAAGAACATATTCCTTCTACTTACCAGTGCATCATTACTACTCAAGAATTGATTATTTCTTTATAGATAAGTTTCTTGCCTACGATTAAATCTTGCAAGTACGACGCTATTGTTATTTCTGACCACGCCCCTCTGATCTTGGAGCTAAAATCATTATGCTCCACATACTCGTCTCGCAGGTGGCATCTTAACCTACTTTTATTAGCAAACGAGAACTGTACAGAATTTATATCAAAACCGATCAGTTTTTTTTTTCTTTTTTTTTTTCTCCTCCCTAGAGACAAATACATCCTCGGAGGTCTCCACAGGAATACTCTGGGGAAACCCAGAAGGATTTCTTAAGAGTATACTGTAGATTATCTCATCTTTCCCACAGAAATAAATTAGAAACCAAGAAGGTATCTGAGCTAACCAGCTAAATTACTAGAATAGGTCAAGAAAATGTCAGGTGTCCAAGCGAGGCTCTCCATAGGAAAAAGCAGGCTCTGCATTCAGAGCTCAACCTCTTAACAACTAAAGAAACTGAACTCATTTTTAAATCTAGACATTAGAACATTCTAGACGAGAACAGGCCGTTCAGCCCAACAAAGCTCGCCAGTCCTATCCACTTGTTTCCTCCAAGAAAACATCAAGTCGAGTTTTGGAAGTCCCTAACGTCTTACTGTCTACCACACTACTTGGTAGCTTATTCCAAGTGTCTATTGTTCTTTGTGTAAAGAAAAACTTCCTAATGTTGTGCGAAATTTACCCTTAACAAGTTTCCAACTGTGTCCCCGTGTACTCGATGAGCTCATTTTAAAATACAAGTCTCGATCCACTGTACTAATTCCCTTCATAATTTTAAACACTTCAGTCATGTCACCTCTTAATCTTCTTTTGCTTAAACTGTAAAGGCTCAGCTCTTTTAATCTTTCCTCATAATTCAACCCCTGTAGTCCTGGAATCAGCCTAGTCGCTCTTCTCTGGACCTTTTCTAGTGCTGCTATGTCCTTTTTGTAGCCTGGAGCCCAAAACTGCACACAGTACTCAAGATGAGACCTCACCAGTGCATTATAAAGGTTGAGCATAACCTCCTTGGATTTGTACTCCACACATCGTGCTATATAACCTAACATTCTGTTAGCCTTTTTAATGGCTTCTGAACACTGTTAGGAAGTTGATAGCTTAGAGTCCACTATGACTCCTAAATCCTTCTCATAAGGTGTACTCTCTATTTTCCGACCGCCCATTGTGTTTTCAAACCAAATATTTTTACTTCCTATGTGTAATACTTTACATTTACTGACATTAAATTTCATCTGCCACAAATCTGCCCAAGCCTGTATGCTATCCAAGTCCTTCTGTAATGACATAACGGATTCCAAATTATCTGCTAATCTACCTATCTTGGTATCATCTGCAAACTTAACCAGCTTGTTACTTATATTCCTATCTAAATCATATATAAAAATGGCAGCGGCCCTAGCACTGACCCCTAGGAACACCACTCTTAACATCGGCCAGTTCTGATGAGGTTCCTCGCACCATCACCCTCTGCTTCCTGTGTCTGAGCCAATTCTGTACCCATCTAAAAAATCACCCTGAACTCTCACTTATTTTAACTTGATGCCCAACCTCTCATGTGGCACCTTATCAAATGCTTTCTGAAAGTCCAGATAAATAATATCATATGCTCCCCTTTGATCGTACATCATTACTGTGAACATGGAGAGAAAGCTGATAAGCTCTTAGCTCAACAAATCCACAAGCAAGAAGTTTGCAATGCAGTCCCAGCAATCACCAACACAAACGGGGACAAAATCATTGACCATAAAAATATACAGGTAGTCCCCATGTTACGGACATCCGACCTAAGACTTACAAACTGGGCTGCGATGCGGCACAGTAACTGCCGCTCCGTCATCTTCGGCCTGGGGACGCTGCAAGCGGTGGCTGGAGGGGAGCGATTTTGCTGCTCACGCAGTGTAGTGTCCCTTGGGTGGCAAGTGGTGACCCGTGGTCCATAGTCACTGGGGCCGCAGCTATCACTCCTGTGCAGGACGGAGGCTTAATGGGGCGATTCGCTGCCCGCCCACCACGCCGCCACAGCTACTGCTTCTGACTGGACGCAGGCTGGATGGAGTGGAAGGGGACTTTTTCACTGCCTGCCCACCACACACGTCTGCCCCGTTCATTCTCGGTGGGTGGATGGTGATGCTGCAAGCAGTGACCCGGTTCTGGCTGAACGGAGGTCATTGAGGGTGAACGGGGTGGTGGGGGTAGCATTGTAGTGTGCCTCAGGTGGCTGCTTATTGAATGGGGGTGGTGGGTGATTCACTACCCGCCTTTGGCCGCACCGTGTTCTTTCTCGGTGGGTGAACGCTGCAGGCAGCATACTATAGTGGAGGTGACTGTGTGGTGGGCGGGTGGTGAACCGCCCCTCGCTGCCCCCATTCATTTTCAATAGCAAGCCTGCTTGTACTGTTATGCACATAGCAGGAAGTTGTCTATTGTCAGTACATCAGACGTGTTGATGATGGGTGCCTTCCTGCTGTGATGTACAGTGTACAGTGCTGTGCAGAAGAGCTCCTCTTAACCTTTTGTCTCTGAAACACAAATCTGATGCAAGTGCTGGTGATACAGTAAAGAAGAAAAAAAACCATCACCATTGAAAATTAAAGTAGAAATAATAAAAAGGTCAGGGAGAGGTGAAACTCCATCATTTATTGGCAGAGCACTTGGTTACAGTCAGTCAACAATAGCATTTATTAAAATCATGTACCTGTTCCGACTTACATACAAATTCAACTTAAGTACAAACCTACAGTCCCTATCTTGTACATAACCTGGTGACTGCCTATAATGCACACATTTAGAGACTACTATAAATCCTTATATTCTACTGAGTTTAAAGAAGTCAACGCACAATCTAATGCATTTCTAGATGCATTTCAGTTACCACAAATAGATACTCTTAGTGCAGAGGAATTGGTTAAACCTTTGGCACTATCAGAATTACTAGATGCTATAAAGTCACTTCAGAGTGGCAAAGCAGCAGGCCCTGATGGCTACCCTGTCGAATTTTATAAGAAATTCTTCACTCGGCTAGCTCTCCCTTTTTATTAGCAACGTTCACAGAAGCTAGAGACAATAAAATTCCACCTCAAAACTTTTCGCCAAGCATTAATCAGTCTTTCCTAAACAAAATAAGGACTTACTAGAATGTGCATCATATAGACCAATTTCACTTCTGAATAATGTTAACATACTCTCAAGTCCTAGCTAGAAGGATGGAGAAAGTGCTGCCTTCGGTAATATCCCAAGATCAGACTGGATTTATTAAAGGCCGACACTTGGCTTCCCATCTTCGACGCCTGTTTAATGTAATATATACACCCAGAAAGTCCAACACCCCAGAGATGATATCGTTGGATGCAGAAAAAGCATTTGATATGATTGAATGGAACTAACTTTTTACTACATTGGAGAAATTTGGGTTTGGCCCAAACATTTGTGCATGGATCAAACTACTGTATACCAATCCAGAAGCTCCAGTTTGTATTAACAACATTAATTCAGACTACTTTTAAACTAGAACGTGGTACCAGACAAGGATGCCCCTTGTCACCACTACTATTTGCAATCGCCATTGAGTGACTGGCAGTTCACTGTTGAAATGCTTACCAGATAAAGGGGATTATCAGAGAAGAACAGAAAATTTCTCTATATGCAGATGATATGATACTGTATATATCAGACCCACAAAATACTGTGTCTGTAGTCCTAACAGCACTTACACAATTTCAAACGATTTCTGGTCTCAGAATTAATTTGAATAAAAGTGTGCTCTTCCCAGTGACTTCTCAAGCATGCAATATTAGATTGGACACCTTCCATTTCATCATTGCAGATCAGTTTAAATACCTAGGGGTAAACATCACAAGTAAACATAAAGCTCTTTATCAACAAAATTTCCACTGTCTGTATGGGGAAAAAATTAAGCAAGACTTTCATAGATGGTCAAACCTTCATCTCACTCTAGCTGGAAGAATTAACGTTAAGATGAATATCCTTCCTAAGCTGCTCTTTTTATTTCAAAACATTCCAATATACATCAATAAATAATTTAAGGAATTAGATTCAACCATAACCTCATTTATTTGGAATTTAAAACATCCACATATCTAAAGAGCGACCCTACAAAAACCTAAGGCAGAAGGTGGCATGGCTCTACCTAACTTTCAGTTTTATTACTGGGCAACAAATATACAAGCTATAAAAACATGGACATGGACACACATAGATGAACATACACAGGCTTGGTCCACAATAGAAGTAAAATCCTGCAGTACTACTTTATATTCCCTGCTTTGTGCCTCTATAAATGCAAGTTATCGCCAATATACTAACAACCCAATTGTGCTTCACTCACTCAGAATATGGAACCAATGTAGGAAGCATTATAAGAGAGATAAGCTTTTATCTGTGGTACCTCTGCACAAGAACCACCTTTTTCAACCCTTACAAACATATGCAGTTTTTAATATCTGGAAAACATTTGGGATTAATTCACTTAGAGATCTGTACATGGACAACGTGACATGGTCATCACCAGATGCTGGGTTTCCTCCTTTATCTATGCTCTGCCAGGTCTTTACTGCAGCGACTTTCAGTTGCTGTTTGTGGGCCTTTCTGTGCGAAGTTTAGTCTTCAAGTGAACTGCATGCTCATTTGGGTTAAGATCAGGTGACTGACTTGGCCATTCAAGAATTTTCCACTTCTTTGCTTTAATAAGTTCCTGGGTTGCTTTGGTTGTATGTTTTGGGTCATTGTCCATCTGTATCCTGAAATGCCGCCCAATCAATTTGACTGCATTTAGCTGGATTTGAGCAGACAGTATGTCTCTTAACACCTCAGAATTCACCTGAGAATTCATTCAGCTGCTTCTGTCCTGTGTCACATCATCAATAAACACTAGTGTCCCAGTGCCACTGGCAGACATGCACGCCCAAGCCATCTCGCTGCCTCCACCGTGTTTTACAGATAATGTGGTATGCTTTGGATAATGAGCTGTTCCATGCCTTCTACATAATTTTTTTTCTTGCATCTTTCTGGTGGAGGTTGATCTTGGTTTTATTTGTCCACAGAATGTTTTTCCAGAACAGTGCTGGCTTTTTTAGATGTTCTTTAGCAAAGTCCAGTCTAGCATTTCTGTTCTTTAGGCTTATGAGTGGCTTGCACCTTGCAGTGCACCCTCTTTATTTACTTTAGTGCAGTCTTCTCTTTATGGTACACTTGGATATCGATACCCCTACCCCCTGGAGAGTGGTGTTCACTTGGTTGGCTATTGTGAAGGGGTTTCCCAGAAATGATTCTGTGATCATCCGCCACTGTTGTCTTCCGTGGACGTCCAGGTCTTTTTGCGTTGCTGAGTTCACCAGTGCTTGCTTTCTTTCTCCGGATGTACCTAACTGTAGATTTTGCCACTCGCAATATTGTAGCAATTTCTCGGATGGGTTTTTTCTGTTTTCGCAGCTTAAGGATGGCTTCTTTCACCTGCATGGAGAGCTATTTTGACCGCATGTTGTCTGTTCACAGCAAAATCTTCCACATGCATGCACCACACCTCAAATCAACTCCAGGCCTTTTATCTGCTTAATTGATAATGACATAATGACGGACTTGCCCACACCTGCCCATGAAATAGCCTTTGAGTCAATTGTCCAATTACTTTCGAGCCCCTGAAATGAAGGGATTGTGTTAAAAAAAAAAATGCTTTAGTTGCCTCACATTTTTATGCAATCTTTTTGTTCAATCCACTGAATTAAAGCTGAAAGTCTGCACTTCAGCTGCATCTGAGTTGTTTCATTTAAAATTCATTGTGGTAATGTACAGAACCAAAATTAGAAAAAAGTTGTCTCTGTCCAAATATTTATGGACCTAACTGTAAAACCATGTTACAGTCCCTCCCTTTCAAAGATCCAAGAGGACAGTGGGGAAAAGGATCTTTTACTCAATATCTCAGAAAAGGAGTGGAAGGTAGCAATGCAGAGAATTCACTTGAGCTCCATATGTGCAAAGCATCCAATTATTCATCTCAAAATTATACATCAAGCACATCTGTCTCATTTAAAATTGTCCAAAATGTATTCAATGTGCGAGCGCTGCAATCAAGTTCAAGCCTCATTGGGCCACATGTGTTGGGCCTTCGCCAAATTAACATCATTCTGGACCAAAATCTTTAACGTCAAAGTGAACTTTGTCATCTCAACCATATAAAAGTATACAGAGAGATGAAATTGCGAAGCTCAGGGTCCACAGTATAACAACTTGACGTGCAAATAATAAATTTAAAAATAGAATTAAAATTTTAATTTAAAATTAAAACACAAACGACATTGTGCAAAGACAAGACAAAGAAGTAGCAATATTGAGGTTAGCAATATGAACATTGATGCAATGTATGGTATTTGCAATCTAGATACATATAGTCAATAGATATGTAATGTAATAAATAGATAATACAGAAATTATCAGTGTATGATGATGGTTGTTTAAGACATGTGTAAGCAATGACCGGTCAGAATGTTTCACAGCAGAAGGATATCTAGAGTGTCAAATACTTAAAGGTCAGTATGAGATTTTCGTTTTTTATCTACATGCACACTCGTCTTTGCAGGAAAGTGGCTTGTATGTATAAAGTTCTGTTTTTAGAGGTGGTTGAAGCAGTGTGGAAGATCCCAGCAGGGGGCAGCATGGTGTTAAGGAGTCTTGACAGCTTGGGGGTAAAAACACTCCTGTAGCCCGGCAGATCTGGCTTTCTTTAAATGCCTTTCGGACAGCCTTGGTGTCCCAATCCCTCCTAACCCATTAACAGCTGAGTTTGGTGTACTTCCAGATGGGCTTAAAGTGGAGAAGGGCAAACAAACTAATTGCATTTACTACACTATTGGCACGTAGACTTATCTTGCTCAACTGGAAGAATCCTAACTCTCCTCTTTTAAGTCAGAGTGTAACTGATGTTTTATACTATTTGAAACTGGAAAAAATCTAATTATTACTTAGAGAATCTGTGCAGAACTTTTTCAAACCCTGGCAGGATGTAATCAATACCATTTTACATTAAGCTCTTAAAGCACTGAGAAGGCAGATTCTTTCCCCATTTCTTTTTCTTCATTTTTCTTTATCTGCTTATTAAACTCTTTGATTTACTTTTTTTTTTTTTTTTTTTTACTAGCTTTAAGATGTACTCTGTTAGCCATGCTCACTTTCTCGGGGGTTGATTTGTTTTCAATCCCATTTTTGTAAAAATGTATCTATTTGTATGGAATGATTACAATAAAATCAATAGAATTAAAAAAAAAAAAAAAAAAAGGGGGGGGGGGGGAGTTTTCAAATCCTCCTGTCTACAAGTTATGCTGACAAGAATTTTTCTCGGCATTTCGTTACGATACTACATTCTCAGGATGTGAATGATGCTCGAATCAAATGGCTGAAGCACTGCCGGGCTGTTGGGTGGGAAGAATTCAACTTGAACATTGTCTAAATGTGGAATCATACTGTGGGCAGCACAGTTATCAATCAGAAGCAGAATCTTCCTTTTCTTCATATTGTGAGGTTTCTGAAGCACGATTGCCACATCTGTGGAAGATTGTTGCTGGGTCAGGGCAACTGCAGGCTCACAGCGCTGCAGCAGAGCGCCATGGAAGAAAATCCGACAAGCTTGCTGGTTCACTTTATACTCGCAGGGAAGAAAAGTAACCTACTTAAAACACAGAGGAATGGTAAGATTGCCAATGATGAGAGGAATAACTTTGTGGCTGCCAGTTGAAGTGCAGCAAAGTAGAGCTGTCATCCTTTGTTTTGATATATATTTTTTTTTTTTTTTTTTTCTCCCCCTTCAGCTTGGATCACCTTTGAGTGCTAAAGTGCGATGCGGTAGCATCTGGTAGAAGATTCCAGTCTTATCGGCATTGTAGATGTCTTCAGGCTCATAAGCTGAAATGATTTTCATGATTTCATCTGCACACCATTCGTTTGCTTTTTCAATTGGAACTTCTCCACAGATTGCTTTGGATTCAATTCCACAACGATCCCGAAAGCAAATTAACCAACCCCAGCTGACAGTAAAATCTTCTAAAGTCTTGCACCCCAAAACATGTGGCCGAGTCTCCGTACTTTAGCGAAACCAGCTGTATTCAGTTTGAAACAGGAACAGCACGTTTTTTTTATTTTAGTGGGATCTTCCACTCTCCTATACACCGACACAGCAAACGTGTCCAGGTTAGTGACCCAGTAATACTGTTCCCTGCATTTTATAATGTTCCTTGTATTTACCCATTGATCTTTTCGGAGTTAACATCGGTGGCGAGCCTGTGAGCCTGCTGTTTCCCTGGCAACGGATAAACAGTCTTCCACAGACACGGTGATCGCGCTTCGGGACAGTCCTCAGCTTGTAGTGCTATTGGGGGAGGTCCCAAAAGAGTTTAGAAACCTCACAAAAGTGAGCTTTTTCTTAAGTGAGTGGTGCACTAATAGGAATGTTTCTATAGGAGGGTGATAATGAGTTAAATTCTGTGGATGTTTTTCAGATGTTGATAAGCAAAAGCTATCACTGAAAACAAACACAGCAAAAAAACAGTTCGAGGAAAGTTCAAATAAAGAGAAATTTACAATGTTTGTGTTCAGGGATTTGTGCACAACTGAGCTGCGACCACAGAACTAAATGCTTTGTGGATGATTCATTCAGGCATTTCAAGGTGTTTTGGGCACTTCGTTGTGATGAAAGTATCTACTGAATGTTTTTCGTAGTAACAAGATTTCTATAGACTCTGTCATATGGGGAAACTGTCAGGACCGTAAAAATACTTTGTTGTAATGAAAATTTTGTTACGATATTTGTTGTAATGGAATTTCACCTGTATTTCAAGCATTTATTTCTTTTCATTTTGCTGATTATGGCTTATAGCTAATGAAAACCCAAAATTCAGTATCTCAGAAAATTAGAATATCGTGAAAAAGTTAAATATTGTAAACTCATTGTGTGATACTCCACTCGGCTAATTAATCCAAAACACCTGCAAAGGTCTCCTGAGCCTTTAAATGGTCTCTCAGTCTGGTTCAATAGGCTACACAATCATGGAGAATACTACTGACTTGACAGTTGTCCAGAAGCCATTGACACCCTCCACAAGGAGGGTAAGCCACAATAGGTCATTTGTTAAAGAAGCAGGCTGTTCACAGAGTACCGTATCCAAGCATATTAATGGAAAGTTGATTGGAAAGAGAAAAGGTGCACAAGCAACAGGGATAACCACAGCCTTGAGAGGATTGTGACGCATAGCCCATTCATGAGTTTGGGGGCGATTCACAAGGAGTGGACTGTGGCTGGAGTCAGTGCTTCAAGAGCCACCACAAAGACGTATCCGGGACATGGGCTACAACTGTCGCATTCCTTGTGTCATGCCACTCCTGAACCAGAGACCACGTCAGAAGCGTCTTACCTGGGCTAAGGAGAAAACAGACTGGACTGTTGCTCAGTGGCCCAAAGTCCTCTTTTCAGGTGAAAGTAAATTTTGCATTTCATTTGGAAATCAAGGTCCCAGCGTCTGGAGGAAGAGTGGAGAGGCACAGAATCCTAGTTGCTTGAGGTCCAGTGTGAAGTTTCCACAGTCAGTGATGATTTGGGGAGCCATGTCCTCTGCTGATGTTGGTCCACTGCGTTTATCAAGTGAAGTCCTCACAGCCGTCTACCAGGAAACTTTTAGAGTACTTCATGTTTCCCTCTGCTGACAAGCTTTATGGAGATACTGATTTCATTTTCCAGCAGGATTTGGTCCTTGCCTACACTGCCAAAAGTATCAATACCAAGTTTAATGACCACGGTATCGCTGTGCTTGATTGGCCAGCAAAGTCACATAACCTAAACCCCATAGTATCGTCAAGAGGAAGATGAGCTGCAGGCCACTATCAAAGCATCCTGGGCTTCCATAACACCTTAGCAGTGCCACAGGCTGATCACCTCCATGCCATGCCACACTAATGCAGTAATTTATGCAAAAGGAGCCCCGACCAAGTATTGGATGCATACATGGACATACTTTTCAGTAGGCCAACATTTCTGTATTACAAATCTTTATTTTTTTTTTATTTTTTATAATTGGTCTTAAGCAATATTTTTCTGAGATACTGAATTTTGAGTTTTCATTACCTGTAAGCCATAATCAGCAAAATTAAAAGAAATAAACGCTTGAAATGTGACACTCTGTATATAATGAATCTATATGATACGAGGTTTTACTTTTGGAACTTAATTACTGAAATGAAATTAACTTTCCGATGATATCCTAATTTATTGAGATGCACCTGTATATTTGAACCATCAGCCAGATAGGTTAAATATGTGCCAAGTCAGAGAGGGAAGGGGTTGGACTTGTGCTGTGGTTCAAATCAGTTCATTTCAGCCCTCAAATATAAATGTCAAGGAGTGTGGGCATATGTGCAGCAGTCTGCTCAGATTGTGTTCCTGTATTTCTCCCATTATTTACCCATGATAACTCAGTAATTTTTGTTCTGTTTCAATAATGGATTGGTAAAACCACTACCTTTGTTTGGGCACTCTAGTTTGGACTAATTACAGTGTTTTACATCTGTCTCTTATTTTACATGTTATCTTTATGGTTTTATAACTAAGTTTGGCATAAAACATATGTATACATATAATTGCTTTATGGAATTTGAGAAATTACAGGTCAGGAGCATGCAGTGATATAGTGTGTTGCCGCATCCACCACATGACCAAACAGCTTCGGATCCTGGTTGGCAATTACCCAGGCAGACACGCGGTCCAGTCCCACCTCCTGAAAATGACCATCTATCTGCCTTAGCTAGGTGTTATGTGGGCATCGCCTTGGCCTTTCCAGCTGCTCCAGTCCTCAATGAGGATCCTGCGAGTACCCTCGGGGGTACTGATGTTCCCTCACAATGCAGGTAATGTGCCTCATTTGGGGCTCTGTGAGCAAGTCAAACAGGCGGTATCCAAGGATTCTCCGAACAGTTACAGTATTAAAGGATTCCAGTCTTTGTCTCAGGTCACTGGATAGCATCCAGGTCTTGCAACCATATAGAAAAACAAGAAGCACCAGGGGCCTCGTGTATAAATGGTGCGCATGCACAAAAATGTTACGTACGAACATTTCCACATTTAAATCGTGATGTATTAAACCTAAACTTGGCGTAAAGCCACACACATTTCCACAGTAGCTCATACCCTGGCATACGCAAGTTCTGTGCTCGGTTTTGCAGACTGGCGGCACCCAACATCAAAGCAGTGCTACTGTTCCAGTGTGGTTTTCTTTTTTAGATCCATATCCCTGACTCGGCTTTATAATTGCACTGAAATTAACCACATATTGTTTTAGTTTAATGCTTCTGATTGTAATTAACCTGTAACAATATAATGGTCCACAGAATAGTCATACTATTCTAAATACAATAGCTGCTTTAGCGTTGTTACTCTAACTGCACCTTCTTTCAGCTGCTCCCTTTATGGGTTGCCACAGTGGATCATCTTTTTCCGTATTACTCTCACTGCACCACTCGGAGTATTTATATCACTGTATCTGAGTGGGGAATCACAGCTGTACAGCAGCTTTTCAGAAAGAGAATTATCGGTATACAGCATCAAGCACACGCTGCCTCAGCCATGCTGTCTATTGAACTGCTCTCATATGGCAAACGCTTCAGGGCCTTTCCTCGCGGTTCAGAAACAGTTTCATCCCAAGAACTATAAACGCACTCAACCAGTCCAAGTGCTCCTTGTAGAACTGTTAGTACTTAAGTACAATTACCTCACTGTAAACTTGCGATAGTTATAATTGCACAACCAGAGCCACTTTAAAGCGCTTATTTACATATGGTGACGATATCATTTTTTAGATGCAAAATAGAACTTTAAATCTGTATTGTTAATAAACATGTGAGGACACGGTGTTGCAGCGCTAGCAAGGAGCTGGCGCTCTGTTCTAGGATTGTTCCTGCCTTCTGCTGTATTCTTGCAGGTGCGACACTGGAAGGATAGATGGGTAGAATAATTAAACACATACTACGAAGATATTTCAGTGTTCCTTGAAAGTTTTGAAGAATCTACATTATAAACTTACAGATGGCTTAACATCTATTACAGAGCTGATTGTGTGGCGACTGGGTATTTGGAGAAAGAAAAGGAAGGACAGGAATTTGGGGTTAGTACGTTTAGAGACAGTACTGCTCCAATAAATTATTTCATCGAACGTCATGCACGGCGCAGCAAGCATCTTGCGTGAGGCAGGAACAGTCACTGCACCACCATGTTCCCATGTTTAATAACATGCTTTAACTCCTATCATGAAAATATCAAGTATACATTTCAGTATTTTAATTATTCAGAGAGCTGTAATATCACGAATGTAATGGATTCTGTGTCCTGTCAGAGGAAGAGAAAGCCCATTTAAGAAGCACGTAATGATTTACACGCACAGAATACATAGAAGATCAAATAAAAAACAAAGCATTTAACGTGCTACTTTAGTTACGATGGGATTTGAGAAAGATCTGCATGTGATTCTGAGAACAACAAACTTCTATGCCAGTCTGTGCAGATAGATTTTTCTGTTTCCCCATATAGAACAGACAGATTACTCATCAGTACCAAAAAACTGAATACTGAAAAGAATTAAGTGTGCCATGCCAGGACTTGACCAGGTTTTTTTTTTTTTGTCCGTGGTCAAACTCTTTACACAGTAACTGTGTAGAGACTTCTTTTTCTATAAAGTTATTTTTATGAGCAAGCAGTGTCAAAGTGGCTGTAGATATCATTGTGACATGCCCCCAGAGCAATACGTGTTGTACAACAAAAATTAAAATACCTAATATTCTGAGAGTGGTTTTAAAGAATAAAATCAAATCGGTACACCTTTCAAAGTTGTAGTAAAACCATTAACACCTCAGTGGTTCCTGTGCCTCAGTTACTTAGAGTTGTATAGAGTGAGAATTTGAGCAAAATGACACCTTTTATAAATACTATACTTGTTATTTGGAACACATGCATTTCATGTGTGTTCCGTGTCTATGGTAATCTATGTAAATACATTGTTAAAACAGAAACGTTTTTCGTGTTTTGGTAATAATTGACAAAATGTAGACATGAAGTGTATAATGTGTGGAGCCTGAATTCCAAATATCAAATAAACACTTTCACAAAAGGTACAAATATAACAGAACAAATGCACTTCTATTCAATAATATAACTAGAGAAAAAGAACCCGCGTTAGGGTGGGACATTGACATGCATTTGCTACGACCGCTTTGGTGGCACAACGGTATCAACGGTTGACTGGTAACCAAAACTTCACGGATTCAACCCCGGATGAGTCAGTTTTGAGAAGTGAGCTGCTCTTAGTCTTGCTATCTTAGAATAAAACCATACATTTCATTTCAGTCTGTAACAGACGGTGTGTATTTTTTTTTTTAAAACTCAGTTTTATTTTCTCAGTCGCGTTCACGATCCCACCCCCGCTCACATTTGACACTGCTGTTTTTACATAAAGATGCGCTATAACAGAGGTGAACTTAGATAATGACGACGGTTCTATATCGGAGCAAGAATGCACGTCGCACTTTTGCCATCGCTGTACTTTGTATATGTACAGTGGCTTGCACAGTGTGGTTTGTGCATAATTATTCAGCCCCCTTTGGTCTGAGTGCAGTCAGTTGCCCATAGACATTGCCTGATGAGTGCTAATGACTAAATAGAGTGCACCTGTGTGTAATCTAATGTCAGTACAAATACAGCTGCTCTGTGACAGCCTCGGAGGTTGTCTAAGAGAATATTGGGAGCAACAACACCATGAAGTCCAAAGAACACACCAGACAGGTCAGGGATAAAGTTATTGAGAAATTTAAAGCAGGCTTAGGCTACAAAAATTTCCAAAGCCTTGAACATCCCACGGAGCACTGTTCAAGCGATCATTCAGAAATGGAAGGAGTATGGCACAACTGTAAACCTACCAAGACAAGGCCGTCCACCTAAACTCGCAGGCCGAACAAGGAGAGCGCTGATCAGAAATGCAGCCAAGAGGCCCATGGTGACTCTGGACGAACTGCAGAGATCTACAGCTCAGGTGGGGGAATCTGTCCATAGGACAACTATTAGTTGTGCACTGCACAAAGTTGGCCTTTATGGAAGAGTGGCAAGAAGAAAGCCATTGTTAACAGAAAAGCATAAGAAGTCCCGTTTGCAGTTTGCCACAAGCCATGTGGGGGACACAGCAAACATGTGGAAGAAGGTGCTCTGGTCAGATGAGACCAAAATGGAACTTTTTGGCCAAAATGCAAAACGCTATGTGTGGCGGAAAACTAACGCTGCACATCACTCTGAACACACCATCCCCACTGTCAAATATGGTGGTGGCAGCATCATACTCTGGGGGTGCTTCTCTTCAGCAGGGACAGGGAAGCTGGTCAGAGTTGATGGGAAGATGGATGGAGCCAAATACAGGGCAATCTTGGAAGAAAACCTCTTGGAGTCTGCAAAAGACTTGAGACTGGGGTGGAGGTTCACCTTCCAGCAGGACAACGACCCTAAACATAAAGCCAGGGCAACAATGGAATGGTTTAAAACAAAACATATCCATGTGTTAGAATGGCCCAGTCAAAGTCCAGATCTAAATCCAATCGAGAATCTGTGGCAAGATCTGAAAACTGCTGTTCACAAACGCTGTCCTTCTAATCTGACTGAGCTCGAGCTGTTTTGCAAAGAAGAATGTGCAAGGATTTCAGTCTCTAGATGTGCAAAGCTGGTAGACATATACCCTAAAAGACTGGCAGCTGTAATTTCAGCAAAAGGTGGTTCTACAAAGTATTGACTCAGAGGGCTGAATAATTACGCACACCCCACTTTTCAGTTATTTCTTTGTAAAAAATGTTTGGAATCATGTATGATTTTCGTTCCACTTCTCACGTGTACACCACTTTGTATTGGTCTTTTACGTGGAATTCCAATAAAATTGATTCATGTTTGTGGCTGTAATGTGACAAAATGTGGAAAAGTTCAAGGGGGCCGAATACTTTTGCAAGCCACTGTACACGGGAAGCTCTGCAGTCTACTTGTGACTTTATGCTGTAGGAAGTAAGTAAATAAATAAAGGTAAATAACATTCCATCTGGCTCTTATATACAAAGTACAGCGGCGGCAGCTTCAACCTTCAGCTATAGACTCGGTACACGAGCGACTCTCCACTCTAGTGTTTAGATCTGGACGGTGCATGTGCCCAAAACATTAACATTTTATATGTTACTTACATAAAAGCCAGATGGAATGTTATTTACCTTGAGTTATTTACTTCCTACAGCCTAAAGTCACAAGTAGACAGCAGAGCTTCCTGTGTTTGTTCAACACGGGCATGCTCAAAAAATAAGAGTAGTGCCACAAAGTGCCTGCTGACACTTTAGTACGCAAGCAATGGTACGAGAATGCAGTTAGATTTTTTTTTTTTTTGGGCACATACACCGTCCAGATCTAAACACTAGCGTGGAGATTCGCTTGTGTACTGAAGAGTCTATAGCTGGAGGTGGAATGTTATTTAGTAGGAAGTAAGTAAGTAAATAAAGGTAAATAACAAATGGATAAATAAAAAAATTAAACAAAGCTAACCATAACAAGAATCACAAATTTACACCGGCTGTTACAGACTGAAATCAAATGTATGTTTTTATTCTAAGATAGTAAGAATAAGAGCAGCTCACTTATCAAAACGTACTCGTCAGGTGTCGAGCCTGTGAAGTTTTGATTACCAGTCAACCGTTGAACCACCGAAGCGGTCGTAGCAAATGGATATCAATATTGCACCCTAATGCGGGTTCTTTTTCTGCAGTTATATTCTTGAATAGGTTCGGATTTGTTCTGTTATATTGGTACGTTTTGTGAAAGTGTTTCGTTGATATTTGGAATTCAGGCTTCACACATTATACACTTCATGTCTACAATCTGTCAATTATTACTAAAACATGAAAAACGTTTGTTTTAACGATGTGTATACATAGATTGTTGTAGACACGGAACACAGATGAAATACATGTGTTCCAAATAACGATATAGTATTTATAAAAGGTGTCATCTTGCTTGATTTCTCACTCTATACAACTCCAAGCAACTTGCACGCAGGTAAACAGACTTGAGCTGAGAAAACTGTGCAGCGGTAGGGGGATGTGATAGTAGGCTGCTTGCTGCTTATTGACACATTTACAGGACAAAAGACGCTGATAGAGAGGTGCAAAGCGATTTAAGGTGGGACGGATCTACGAGTTTTTTTCGTAGGCTCTGGTAATTCTAGTGTTAAAAGGTCGGATGTGGACCAAACAACTATTTACTGTAAATGCTGCTGAGCTAAAGTTGTCGCCGGAGGTGGCAACACGAGTAATTTGCTGCACCACATTAGACACAAGCATGCTTTGGAGTACCAGTGCTTTGGACACAGGCTTCACATAGCCATAGGTATGTAATAGTTATTAAAAATAATGAACTATTTTAAGTAATGGTAGTAAAGACATACCATAGTAATAAGAAATATACAATGATTGTGTGTATAATCAGTTTTCTGTTCTCTGTTATCAGTCAGTACAGGTAGTCCCCTACTTACGATGGTTCAACTTAGATTTTTCGAAGTTACAATGTGAAAAGCGAGACAATTTATATAAAATTGTGTAAAATCTAAATTTTCAAGTTGGCGCGGCAAGCGAAACGTTTCTGTGGGCTGAGCGATGCAGTACAATACATTGCCAGAAACTCCCACGTTGTGTGATGCCTCAGTCTAGCTAGCAATCGATAGAGACCAGTGATCTTCTTGTTACAGTGCTTTTCAATATTCTTTGGCTAGAAGGAAAGTTAGTTTTGTTAATTGACCTCGATTCCCTGCGTGTGCATGAGTAGCGAAGAACAAATGGCTGCTAAAATGGCATGTGGAGAGATACCAATGTGAATGTGCAAAGAAAAAAATAATCCATGGATGACTTTTTTTCGTATTATTGCTGAATCGGACTCTGATTTGTCGGACTCCGATTTTGATGCAAGTGATCTGCAGAGGGAGGTCGAAAACGAAAGTGAGGTTCCGGCATCAGCTGATCGTGGTGCTGAACATGTTCCTGTAGCGGATGCACCCTTGACAACATTTGCCTGGGATGACACGAGGTACAAACCATATTGTGTCTCACTGCAAGTCACCCCTGCGCACCTGTCTCACAAAGACAGCCAGGCAGCCAGCCCACTGTGTGAAGCAAGGTCCAAATTAATGCAATTTGCCTTAATGATGGTTCAGTTGATAAAGATGTCATCACCAAGTTACACTTGTTTTGTTTTATTTTATTTTTATTTGGTGAATACTGTGTAATGCACCTGGGCTTTAAGTCTTGAAGTAATAGTATTACTGGAAGTTGCACTATTATTTATTTTATTGTTATTTATTAGTTTTAAATATTATGCAGTTTAATAATAACGCTGTTTAAAAAGTCACTCTAATGTGTCAGTGGACAGAGATTGTTAACATTAACAAAGTGTAGTTGGTTTACAAAAAATATTTACTATTTATTCCTTTCCTAAGACATATTCATTGCAATACAACTTTTGACAAGCACCTCTGGATATTTTACTAAGTCCCTAAATGCCTCTTTGGATGGTTGAAATTATGTTGTCAAAATTTTAGTTTAAATTTGTTTGCAAAATTTGTTGAATAAAAAGGTTCTATATTTTGACTACAGCTCTCATGCAGTGTGATTCCTTATCTTAGTTTTCAAGGGGTGGCACTAAATATCACTTTATGGGGCCATGCAAGCCTGTATTAATACTTGTGTGCACATTAAAATGTTTTTTTGTACAATGTACAATTCTCATGACAGTGGAATAGGTTATTCTTAGCCAGTCTACTGCAGTAATTGCAGTGGAAAATGTGGTTAACATCCACTCATGCATGGGGAAAAAATACCTTTGAACACCGTAAAACCGGTATAATTTTGAAAAATACCGTGATATAGAATTTTGGTCATACTGCCCAGCACTAGTTGGCGAGCAAAGCAAGCAGGGGGCGGAGCCCCCAAGCTTATATATAGATGTATATATGCGGGTGTTTGTTTTGGATTTAAAATATTTTTGAACCCTTGTTTGGTCTTGTACCAGGCCACTTAGATTTTAAGAGGTTTTAACAGTTATACCATAAGGTAGCAGTCAGTCAAGGTTCTCCAGTTTAAGAGTGAACAAGAACAGGATCATCAGGAAAACAATACTTGTGGAATGCTAGAAGTATTTTTTTTTTTTTTTTTTAAAAAAAAAAAACCTTTTCATAGTATAGTTGTATGCTGAAAAACACATGTGGGATGGGCATGCGAGAGATGTGGGAAGGAATGGGAGAAATCAATTTGATGCACTGTGCAGGGTGTGTTTTAAGAAATGAGAGAATATTCATTTCACTGAGGATACAAACTTACGAACTTCAAAACTTTAGAAAAAGTGAATTAAGGAAATTTTATGTGTAAAAACAGATCTGTAAAATGCAGCAATATTGATACTGTGTTTGGAGTAAAACTGTTCTTTTAAATTTGAATGACAGTTTTTAACTTTGAATAAGACTTTTGGATAATGTATGTGAATAGTGATTTTCAATCTGACAGTCCTAATGAGCATGCAGGCTTTGATTAACACTGCAGGTTATTGAAAGATTTAAACCTCATTAGTATTTCAGCTATATTTGAAAACTCTGAAAGTGTCTTAAAGTTAAGGTGCTGTTCCTTGTTTGAATCAAAGCCACTATAGCTTAAATCTAATTGTAGTCCAAAAATATAAACGGGAGATTATTAAAATGGCAAGCTGTACATGTTTCACAGTGGCCTATTCATTTATTTGTAAATGTATTTACATGTCTGGTTAACTAAAAATTTTATGTATTTTCAAATTAATGTTTAGTTTGTACTAATTCCTCCCCCCCCCCACCCCCCCCCTCTTCCTACAGGTAACCTTGCACTTCATAAACAATGAAGCGCACTCGACTTCCGAGCAGTAGTGATGACTCTGACAATGGCAGTAAGTATATAATATTATTATTATTATTATTTTTTAATTTTGCGAAGGATTGCCAGTAGCAGTTGAGCCACCTACATAAAATGGACAAAGGCACTGTCCTAAGGACAATTGAGGATCTTTGTTTTGCCAGCGTGGAGGAACCTCCTATGTAGGTTGGCAGTACATGTGAAAAGGTGTCCTATAAGAGCCATTGGCAAAAAAAGAAAGAGGCAACTGGGAAGAAGTCTGAAGGATCTCAGAGGGCAAATGACTATTAAATTAGAGTGAGAGTTAGAGAGTGAGGCCAAGAATGGTTGGAAAGAGGCCAGAAGATCGGTGTGCCAAGAGATGGCTTGCTGCTGCAGCTTTGTCTGTTTTGCCCTGGTATTAAGTAACGGGATGTGGGTAGACATCTCTCTTGCTCCAGTATATATAAAATACACACACAGGAAGTTTTTTGCTTTTTTTTTTTTTTTTTTTTTTTTTAAACTCAATTTATTAAGAATTTCAAAAACAAATTACATCACTTTCTACATAGTCACCTTAATTTGCGATGCAACTTTTCCATCGTACCAACTTTTTAATGCCCAATTACTACTACTGCCTTCACCGTTTGATATAGATATATATAGATACTGTATATAGATATACAGTAGATATATAGTGAGCCCCAGGCACAGATGACCCAACACAACTTTGGATTGAAATACACAAATTATTTAATTCTTACAGCTTGTCAAAAACAAAGAATGAACACCCCACAAAGATAGAGTAAGCAGAAACCTAAGCAATATTATGTACTAAAAAATAATTAATTTGATTGATATATCAAGCAAAATATATAATTTAACTCTGTATATATTTATAATTAATGAAGAAACTTTTGCATAGGAAAAGTCAATATTTTGTTGGACCACCTTTTGCTTTAATGACAGCTTTGAGTCTGTTGGGATACTTCTCTATCAGCTTTGCACATCTAGATTGAACAATATTTGCCCACTCTTTACAGAATTGTTCAAGTTCGGTCAAATTGGATGGTGAGCGTTGGTGGACTGCTATCTTCAAATCTTTCCACAGATTTTCAATGGGATTTAGTTCTGGGCTCTGACTGGGCCACACAAGGACATCCATTTTTTTTTTCTCCTTCAGCCACTGTGTGGTCAATTTTGCTGTGTGCTTCAGGTCATTGTCGTGCTGAAAGGTGAACATTCTGCCCATCTTCAACTTTCTGGCAGAAGGTAGCAGGTTTTCCCTCAAGAATTTGAAGGTATTTTGCCCCATTAATTTTTCCTTCTACCCTAACGAGAGCCCCAGGCCCCATGGCAGAAAAAAAAACCCACAACAGGATGCTGCCACCTCCATGCTTTACTGTAGGTATGGTGTGTTGTGGATGGTGAGCTGCATTGGATTTCTGCCAGGTGTACTGTTTTGATTTTTGGTCTCATGTGACCATAAGACCTTTTTCAACTTGCCATCAAAATCTTCAATTTGCATTCTGGCAAAGCTCAAACGAACCTTAATGTGGCCTTTCTTGAGAAATGGCTTTTTCCTTGTGACCCTCCTGAACAAGCCACAATTGTGGAGCACTTCTAAAATTGTTGTTGCACACAATGACCACTCTTTGGCATAAAATCCTGTAACTCCTTGAAAGTGGCCATTGGCCTCTTGGTAGCCTCTCTTACCAGTTTCCTCCTTGCTCTTCTATCCAGTTTGGAGGGACAGCCAGATCCAGGGAGGGTCTTAGTAGTACCAAACACTTGCCACTACTTTATTATGGACTTTACTGTGCTCCTTGGGATTGATAAAGCCTTTGATTTTTTTTGTTTCCATCTCCTGCCTTATGTCTGTCCACAACTCTATCCCTGAGATCAGTCAGTTGTTTGCTGTCAGTTCCACTACCAAGCAAGAGAATGCTCCAGGAACAGCTGTTTTTATGCTTCACTAATCACACTGATCATAGTTCTTCACAGGTAGAAGCTAGTAACCATGATCTGCAATGGAAATGGTGGTTACTTACACCTGACTGAGTTTACAAATATTAGATCCTTTAATCTCAGTATTTCTTGTTTTTTTATTTAAAATTCTTAACTTACCTGTGATATCTTGGATGTTATAGATTGCATTGAGTTGGTTTTTGTGTTTTCATTTAAGGCTGTAAAGCAACAAAAGGAATATTTCAAAGGGGTGATTCTTTTCTGTACCCACTGTACATAAGGCAAAAACATCTCAAATCCAAATTGACAATTCAGAGAGTTACAATGAACAAAATTATGTAAAATTTCACAATCTATATAAGTAAATGTAGACTGTTCTCATGAACTAATTTAGTACCAGCATTTAATTATCCTACATGTCTTAGAACAAAATGTTACAAACCCAACAAAGAAACAACAAAGTTTAACAAGTGCCAAAAAACCAGAACCAAAAGGTCCAGAGAAAAAAATATCTATGAAACATGTATAAAATGAACAATCAGAAAATAGATACAAATAAAAGAAACACCTTCACCCGCCACTGGTCACTAATAAGTTCTTTGGTTTTGGTGATTAGATGCTGACAATTCTCTTTGCTCCAAAAAAGCAAAGTTCTCCACCTGACTCCTATACTCTTATCTTATCCTACTAATCAATACATGTAATAAGTGCGGAATCATCGGAGAATTTCTGCAAGTTACATGGCCTGGTGTTTGTCTGAGGTGAAGAGAGTGAAGAAAAAAGAAATGCGACTGTTGCTTGAGCTAGCCCACTGTTTGTTAGTCTCTGGTCCAGCACAACACCCCCACCCGCCCCAGTCCAGCATTGTTCGTGTCGGTGTTTTGGATCTTAAACTGCGGTCTGCCTGACAGTGAATTATTCTGGATGCCATAGGTTCATTCACCTGCATATTTGTGAGCTTACCTTGTAACTGGGATAGCTGGAGGGTATTAGAAGCACTGAAGTAATCAAAAAACATAAACCTCGTAGTGCTGCCAGCTTTGTCCAAGTGGGCAAAAGCCTTGTGAATCAGATAATTGCATCCTTCAGTGTTTGGTTTATAGGCTGTTTTATAGGCAAACTGAGGTTTTTCCATTGTTCCATGCTGCATCTGTTTCAGATGCAAATAAATGATGATAAACTATTAAAACTGATTGTCTTATGCTGTTATCAGGAAAAGTTCTAGTGGTTTTGGGTATTCTGAAGTGTGATTTAAATCACTAAATACATCTCGGGTTGCATTTAACTATGCTAAACACTTGAAGGGTATTCAGTTCCATTATTAGTAAGATACATGTTTTATATATACAGTAATCCCTCCTCGATCGCGGGGGTTGCGTTCCAGACCCCCCC